>JACEIK010001038.1:302452-313293 GCA_018107945.1 Datura stramonium | reverse complement strand
TAGAATATTTTAAGAAACTGCATTATTTTTCTTCATATCAAAATAAGTGGTGTTTTTAGTTTGGACATATTCTTTAAGAAAATTACTTATTTGTAGAAGATATTATGTATTTTTACTAACTTACCCTTAATAAATACCTTGAAAAAGATGTAGTTTTTTTGTTATGTAAAACTCTCTTTATTTAAATAAGAGTAAACGTCATTAATGTCTTTTTGGTTATGTAAAATGTCATTTATTTTGAAACAAAATAAAAAAGGCAAAGACACTACTTATTTGAAAATGGAGTGAGTAATGAATAACATATCTACATGTTCATTTTATAATTAAATGTTTGCGATTACATGTTAATTATTTTTACAAACTTTCAAATACACATAATTTTCATAAAAATCTACTAACTCAATAAATTAACAATAGTAATAACTAGTTATTCTTTAATATAGTTCTCCTACATAGTATAAACAATTTCTTCACGTTGAACATGAATCTTTATCTTGCGAAATTAAAAATGCCGATTCTTTGTTTATAAAATATAAAAAACCTATGGGACAAAATTTACATTTACAAAATTTGAAATTACAACCTAAACTTTAAACTCCTACTTCTTAGAGAATTTAAAAAATTTTGAAATTTTATTTACATTTCATAAACAAATATTAATTTTAAATTTGAGTCCCAAATATTATGATCAAGGGTCTACTATATATAATTAAGTTATTGAATCTCTTTTGCATATATATGCACGAAATTACTTTAATAGAGTGGCAAATGATTTAAAATTTTATTTTATGTCATATGTTTAAATTAAGTGTGAAAATTTTGAACCCCTATTATAAATTATGGCTCCGCGCACTACTAAAATCATGTGTAATGTATGTGTGTCACATTATGAAAAATTATAAAGAGACAAATAAAGTGTGAAAAAAATAAAATTCATGGTATATTTCTTTGATTGTGAAATCTTATTAAAAAATTCTTCTTATAAATAATGAGAATTTTTAACTTATCAAGGGAGACATCATCATAAATTGTGATTTATATGAATCAGTTACCATTTATCAAATTAAAATAAATTATGTTCATTTGATAGAGTAATTTTGATTTAAAATTTCAAAAAAAGTATTGAATATAATTTTTGCTTGGATTTTACCTTAATTATTGAATACCATACATAAAACTTTCTTTTTAGCACTTTTGGAGTTAACGATCAAACCTCTACGTAACAGTCATTCGTTATAATAATATTTCATTATAATGGTCTAATTTTCTTTAAAATTGATTTTTTATTTTATATTTTACTTCTCTATAACAACATTTTACCTATAACAGTAGTGTCGTTCATTATATAGTACACTCTTCATAAAACTACCTCTCTATAACAGTCATTCTCAAATATTGTGCAATAATATTCTATAAGAAATATATTATGTGCAAATAATTTTAAAATATTAAAATATTTATGATAATCATCATCAATGTCACACATATAGTAAATTTTAAGTATGAATATCTAAAAGAAAAACATTAATTAAAATAGTATCCAACATTGTGGTCATAACTTCACGAGAAAAGACTTTGATTTTTTTAAATTCATACTCTTTTTATTTTTTTGGTTAAAATGATTAATAAATACATTTCTTTTTCTTGGTACACAAAATTATTAAACTAGATATTTGCATATACTTTTATTTATAACAGTTAAATGAGATCTAAATATCAAAATGTCAGTATACATTGTCAGAAAAAAAACTGATAATTTCTTATGTATAAAAATAAACATTGTCAGAAAAAAATTAATAAAAATAAAAGATATTTATAAAAAAAATAATTAAAATCTGAAAAATGATTACATCAACATTTTAAAGAAAAAATAATTAAGGATGGAAGGAGTTTGCACTAATGTGTATTGGGCGCGGTTAATCCTCCCAACAGCTTTGGTTGCTCCGCCGCTGCACGGCCGCCGTTCCCTACCGGCAGAATTCATTGCATTGAACTTACTCTATAAATGTAATGATCGAACCTACAGATCTAAAAAGACTAGTGAGCAGTGGGAAGAGATCTTTTGGGTGTGAAGTTCAAATTTCTCTCTTTGAATCCCTAGCAGATCGATATCCAGTTCAAAAACTTTCCAGCAAGGTAACAATGGTAGATTCTACTCACTCTGTATTGCAATATTTTCCCCAATTTTTTTTTTCGTTAATTGGTGTTCTTTCATCTAATTTTTACAAGTGTTCCAGTGAGGTTCGTTGCTGTAACTGGTTTGCTTCTTTTCCATTTCCATATGTCTGTTACTGATTGTTTCCTCTTGGCTCTAGCCCCTGGAATTAAATGTTTCTGTGAGTTATCCTCTGTGCCCGTCCTGGAAATTTATTGAGAGTTTTGCAGCCTTTTGTTTTTTATTTTTTGATATTAGATGCAGAATCCAATTAGAAGATTACTGCCTTGAATTTCAAGGATGTTGGCAGCCTTAACATCCGCTCAATATATCTTATCTTGTTAGAGCTCTCGAGCCTTTCTAGGAGATGAAGGCATTCTTATATATTTATTTTTTTGAGAATGTAAGTAGCTATTATATTGAAAAAGAGAAACTGCCCAGCACCAAGCTGGTGCTGAGTCTAAACAAGTATCAGGAGCCTTCCAAACAAAACAAGATGGAAGGACTTCTGTATTGGCAGAGGTGAATCTAGGATCCAGAGAACATGGGTGTACCACTTGAAAAAAAAGAAGAAGAAAACTAATATATTAAGTGAGAATTGAACCCAACAACTCAAGGTAAATAACTTAACCTTTAACCAAGTGCACCATTTAAACTTCTTGTAACCTGGGTGTCAGCATATAATATTATACCAATTTTTAAAAATATATACATAAAATATATATAATTTTACGGAGAGACCACGGGTTCACGTGACCCGTAATTTGTACCTAAATTCGTCACTGTGTATTGGTAAACCTATGCTTGCAGGGAATCAATGAAAAGTAACATATTATCTTCATTCTTCACATCCTGAAGATTACACCAGAAAGCCAAAAACCCTAAACAAATGTATTTAAGCTGCTCTAAACTAATTTACTTATCTTCAAAACATCTGTCATTTCTTTCTTTCCATATGCTCCAGCATATGCAGGCAGGAATGGTGCGCCAGATCTTCTTTAGATGTTTCTTGATGCCTCTAGAGTTCCAACAAAACAATAGATCTTTGATAGTCCGTGGCACCACGATTGAAATCTTAAAAAGATTAAAAAATAGTGACCACAACTGTCTGGCCACGGGGCAATGTAAAAACAGGTGGCTGCTACTTTCTGCTTTCCTGTTGCACTTGAAGCAGTAGCTGCAAGTAGTGACTCCTCTTCTTTGTAGATTGTGGAGTGTAAGGCAAGCATAATGAGACAACAACCACATAAACCAACTAACTTTATTGGGAGCTCTAGATTTCCAAATTTGTTTCCATGGCCAACTGCTAGGACCATTCCCCTCCACTATTAAGGGCCTTGTAACATGCCTTAACAGAAAAGTTCCCATCTTCTTGTCCATTCCATATAATGCGATCCTCAACTTGATCATTGAGGGATACCATCTCCAGATCTTTCAGTAGAACTGCAATTCTTGGAATCTCCCAATCAAAACAATTCCTTCTAAAAGAAATGCACCAAGAATTACCAGACCAACACTGCGAGACAAGATAACCTGCAGTGTTAGAGGGATTTTAAAGCATTCGAATTTGCAGCAGCCAGGGGAATATGGGTGGCAGAGGAAGGTCAAGAAATCAGAGAAAGCACTTCGCTCAAAGCAGAGAAAACAACTGGAAATACAGCATTCTTATATTTGATGACACTCATCTGATTCTCTATCATTGCCTTGGGGCAACATTTTGAGAATCTAAATTTTAGAATGTGGTGGTTCTGGCATTATATTCTTCTGCTTAAATCATTACAGATGATAGCGACAATAGTTAGAATACTTGAGAAAACTCGTAATTTCTCACATGTGACTACAATTTGGCATGTTATTGGAATACCAATTATACTAGTTTGTTAAGCTTCTGGTATTTTATAAGTATTGGAGTTGTGACCTGGTTGTGCATCGTTTGGCCAATATGTATTGCTTTGTTGTAGTGAAGCATATATTTTTTTTCAAGATGAGTGGAGTTTAATGATTTTGGGACTGACTTGATTTAGCTTTATCGTACCTATCAAATTGAATAAATTGGGGAGTGCTAATCTTGGATGATTAAAAATGTGCAACTTGTAAATTATTTATAACTTACTCAAATCATCAATTGATGGACTAGTTCAAGTACTAAATTTTATGTAAGCAAAGTGAGTTGAACCTTTTCATATAAGTAGGTCAAATCAATCTTCTGAGTCGCATATAAGAGATGACGCATAAATTACTCTCTCCTTGTCCTTGGATGCTTTGCTATAAACTTGTTTGTGAGCATTTATCTTGCGATCATGGAAATAATCTAGTTTATGTGCATAGATATCTTTAATCCCATATATTTATGTGAAACCAATACTTGTTATTTAAGGAAAGTTTATTTACAATTTGAGATAAATGGGCTCCTCTACTCCATCATTGTTCATATGTTTCTGGTTATATCTTGCAGATATGATTGTTTTGGCAAGTTCTATGTTTTGCTCAACCCCGACATGGTCACTTTGTAAACCATCTAAGATTAAGCAACCTTCTGGTACACCCATCTTTAGGAGACCGACTTTGACAAGATGTCAAGGCAAAAGATGGTAAGATTTTCTTTCAGACACTTCGACAAATAGTTTTTGTGCAATTATAAGGCTTTTCACTTGGTTAACTCTGCTTTTGACGCTAGCTGTGATTGTTATGATATGTATAAAGAGCTAGTCCCATATGCAAAAGCGTGGTCCTGGCAAAAGGCCATTGTCGACAAGAGGAAAGCACAGATTGAAAGGAATGAGGATCTTGCAGACACACTTATTATATTGCAACATCAGCCAGTTTATACATTGGGTACCGGAAGCTCCAAAGAGAATCTACATTTTGACATAAGGAATGCTCCTTTTGAATTATACCGAACAGAACGTGGTGGTGAAGTAACTTACCATGGCCCTGGTCAGGTACATTTCAGCTGTTGCTGCCTACTTCCCCAACTATCTTGATGCAGTATGATACTTATTCTTCATAGTTTATTTCTGAGCCGAGTGTATAGGTTGTTCTCAATGCTTGATGAATTCAAGGGGTGCACAGTTTCTATTCTAAGTTCTCTAATCAGATGGTGGTAAGGGGGAAACATCAGTAACTTTGAATTTTGATGGACATGATTAACTAGAGATTCTGCAAAACCCGTGTCAAAATGGGGAATTGACTTGACCGTCTGTTCTACTTCATTAAATAACAACTGGGACAGGGTTGTGATTGTGTGGTTAGTTTTGCCTCTTTGAAATGTATTACTAGTTAGGATTAGCATATGTGATCCTAAAGACTCTGAAAGTGGAAGAATCATGTGTTCGTTCGAGCTTTTACATTTCTGAAATATAATACTTTTATCTGTAATTGTAGCTAGTTATGTACCCCATCATCAATCTCCGATATCATAAGATGGACCTTCATTGGTACCTCAGGAGCCTTGAGGAGGTGATCATACGAGTTCTTTCTTCATCATTTTCTATGGAGGCTTCAAGAGTTGATGGCTTAACTGGTGTTTGGGTTGGTAAGTTCTGAATCTCCACATCATTTGTTCGTCTATATGACTATATCTGTCTACAATGGCATAATCAGATATATCTAAAGAAGATGTTAAGATGTGCTTTTAAAGAACCTTTTGGTTTAGCTGAAAATAGTTTGTAAATTATTTCTTGTTGAAGGTTTCCCATGTGCCCTGGGATAGGTGAATGGCATTGGTGACTTCACCATGCAGATATTGGTACCATAGGTCTGGAAAGAGAAAGGTCACACATGTTGTGCTTTCTGCCATATTTGAGATCTAGTTAAAATATAAGCTGACAAATAGTCTAATTATCCCTGGATTTGTGGATTAAGCAGGACTAGAGAAGACAATTACTATTCTACTATGTATAAACCCTTTATAAGTTAATGAATATGTTAAGATTACCATTCATGTTTACTAGCATTCATCGGAATGCTGCCAATATATCAGTATCTTGGTTTGGCACTCAGGAGTATAATAAGTCAATTCGTACTCTTTTACACCAGCTTTGTCTAGTGCTTGCTTAGTAATCTTTTCAAAACTACTTGATACTGACTGCAACCTCGGATGTCATCTCTAATATTTTTATCTACACCAATTTTTCTTCTTTTTGAAAATGCACACCAAATGAGGAATGGACTTTTTTAAAGGAAATAAAACTATTTCACCTTTATCTGCACTGCTTTACTCAACTTATCTGGTAGACAATCATTTTCACAGTTTGAGAGCTAGAACATCTTCAAATAAAAGTGTCTAGTCAAGAGAACTGGCCAGTCCAACTTGATTACATTGTTGCTCTCCCCCTTCCACCCACCTCACCCATGAACCTTTTTTTTCTTCCTTTTTTGTCCCTCTAGTATTGTGTATTATCGTTACATCTATTAATCCTGAAGGGAGGCATGAAATACTTCTCTAACACTAGCTTCTTTCAGAGGGCCGGAAATTAGCTGCAATTGGTATTAGAGTATCTCAATGGGTCACATATCATGGCCTAGCGCTGAATGTCACCACAGATCTGTCACCCTTTCAACAGATAGTTCCATGTGGGATCCGTGATCGTCAAGTTGGAAGTATAAAAGGATTGCTGAGGGAGCACTCACACTCTAGTGGCAGTGGTACAGAAAACCATCAGGACATTGATGATGCCCAACTTATTGATATTACTCATAGATCTTTAGTTAAGGAGTTTTGTGAAGTTTTTCAAGTTGATCTCGAATGTAAACCTACATCCCTTATAATGTCATGAGAAAAGCCTTCTCTTGGCTTGATTAGGGAAAAGACTTATTCTTCGAAGGATTCAACAGATTACTACAGAGATGATCTGATCTGTAGCAATTTTCTTTTCAAATACACCCGTCTCATGGGTCCAAAATTATAGCCTTGCGTCTTTTTCTGCTGACAATTTAGGGGTCGTTTGGTTGCTGGTTAGAGTTATGCAAGTATTAGTGATGCAGGGATCAATTATGAGGGTGTATTATTTTATTCAGATATTAGTTATGCATGATTTAGTTATTCCATCTTCCACCATATTGTATCCCGGTCATCAACAGAAGCAGAATATCGGTCTATGGCAATGGTGATATGTGAGTTGAAGTGGCTTAAACATAAAATGC
The DNA here is from genome assembly GCA_018107945.1 of Datura stramonium. Lineage (NCBI taxonomy): Eukaryota > Viridiplantae > Streptophyta > Magnoliopsida > Solanales > Solanaceae > Datura > Datura stramonium. The sequence goes on along the minus strand of JACEIK010001038.1, from coordinate 305,993 downwards.
ATATTGTATAGTCTCAGTGTGAAACATCAGTTCACAAACAACTATAGTTTAGAACCTAATAACAAGATATAGCTATAGCTTGTTTGTTTATCATTCGCAGTTGCTGTTTTGATTTAGTAGTTGTATATGTTTGCTAATAGTCAACTCATACATACATACATACAAAGAAGAAGATCCAAATCTATACATACATACGGTCGTCTTCAGGAGTTATAGGCTATCACAGTGGCACTTTTATATACAAAAAACAAAGTCCATAAGTTTTTCTTGTCCAGGACACGTGTCAATTTGGGAGTGGTGTTCGTTTTCTGGTGAAGCCATATATTTTTATATCTCAAAATCATATGCGTGTTGGAGGATGTTTACCATCCAATCAACCCCTATTGTCTATGCGTGTTGTCTAGATTTTCTATCTTCACTTTATTCATGGCTTAATAATGGTGCAGAGCAGTATGGTTTTAGTACGAATTAAACATTTATGACGTAGGAATAGATAAAGTGTTTCTGCTTGGATATGCTTTATTTTAAACAGAGAGTTACACTGAATATTGTCGACGCCATTGTGTTTATCATCCGATTTTAACAATTCTGCAATCAAAGATTCATTATTGCTAAAACAAGCTTTTTCTTTCTGCATAAGTAACAAGCTTGTTTACCAGTATAAATTAGATTTCCTCTTCTATTTATTTACTTTTCAGTGAAAGAGAACCTTGACTGATTTAACTGAAAGCGAAGGCAGTTCTCTGTCAGATCAGAAAAGTAGTGTTATTAGGAGTAGATACTGCAACAGATAATTTAAACTAGAGCAAATCAAATTTTCTATAAAACAAAAGAGGAAAAAAAGATCATCTTCATCTGCAAAGATTAGTAGTTTTCAGAAACAGGTCTGGAAGGAAAGAGCCTTTGAAGAAATGTAAGCAAGGACCATAAGCAAGTTATTCCTAAAACTTGGAAAGTCACTACCAAAGCAACCAATGCACCATTTCTGTCGAACAACTTAGGGGTTACAGGAGCTCCGCTCATGGCAAACATCAACTTCTCCACAAAATGCACGGATCTCGTCAACTGATATATCCTATAAACCTGCAAAGATTTGAAATCCTCAATCCCATGTTTACTTGCCTTTACCCCCCGAAAAGAAAAGGAAAAAGTTAGCAGTTTGCGTACCTCAAAAATAATTGGCACCAAGGGCCAAGAAGATGATCCATGTCTGTCGAGAGATCTCTCGAATAAATACTGTACCAAACAGCCAACTAGAAAAGGAGCTACTGCAACCAAGCCTGGCAAGCCAAGTGCAGGCCAGGTAACATAAAGAGCAAAGAGTGGGGCAAAAATCTTTAACCCCATTATAAAGAAAGCAGATGTTATGTATCCCTTTAGCCCAGTTATGAGGCTCCATCTCTTTGCACTGAACTGTAGATATGGCTTCTGAACGTGGTCAGTGACCCGAAGGTATGTTGCAAGGCCAATATAGAACATGACCTCAGAGAAAAATGAAGACACAATTTCTGCAGAGACAGATGTAGATTTCAGTATTTTTTCACATGTATCACTGAAAGTGCAGCTGAAATCGTGTTCATCTAGCTATAATTTTTACAATCCCGTAGCTTGTACAATTTGGAAAGCTTTTGTTCTTTAAATCTGATAACGTGCTACCTTTTGGTAATCGTAAGCATTTTTACTACTACTAACATTCAGTAGAAACAAAACTCAATTCATAAGAGTAGGGGAATCTTCTGAGACGTTAAATCTTATTTTCATCTACTTTAAGCATACTGCTAGTTTCATCTAGTGCAGGTGTATTTTTTTTTTAAATACGGCAAGGTGTTTAGTGTGAATGTATGTAATTACCCATTATAATTTTCTGAACCATTAGATTCTACTCTACCTGATTGGATAGAATAGCCGAATGCTAACAAGGCATAGGAATTTAAATGCATTATACCAAAATAGACAGTCAGTTCATGACGGAGTAAATCTCACTTGAAAACTCAAATATCAACATATATATCAGCTAGATAACTACAAAATTCTAGCTGAAAACATTCACCTTGTCCGACTTCTCTGTTAATAACAAACTAAATAAATAGTTTGTTAATCAAAAAGTGAGTATCCTAAATAATGTTAAGAATGTGGACTAAATCAGTCCTCACTATATCATAAAAAATTCACAGCTAACCATTAGTTAATATCATTTCCACAAATTTACATATCCAATCACCAGATAAGTCAACATCATCTTCTCCGAATTCGCATAGCAAGTCAATGGTTACAGAAACAGCATATAGTAAGTAACAACCAACTCCTACTCTATTTTCACATACCTGCAAAAGTTGCATTTTTGATCAAGTCACCAACGGCAACCGCAATGAAGAACTGAGGAAGCACCAAAGAAGAGATCAATGCAACAGGAGCAAGAACCCAAAGTAAGGAGCCACTTTTTTCCTCAAAAGGGGCTGACACCAGCTTACTTTCTTCAACCATTTGGTGAGTAATCCCTTGGAATGAAACAGAACCTGATTTACCCCGAAATGGTTCAGACCCTTTACTGGCGATTACGCTCACATCCCTACTTTCCCTGCCATCATAATTTGACTTCTCCGGAGGACTGGAATTAGAGGCATACACTATCAATCCGCTCTTCAGTGAGGGAATACCTGCAAAATAAGGAAACAAGGCCATATTTTCAGAAATATATACATCCTCGAAAAGGGAAATTGAAAACAAAGCAGAGAGACTGTCTTTTGAAGCAATGTAGAGGTACCCAGAAGAGGAAATTGGAAAGAAAGCATGGATGCTTAATTTTCAACCCAAAATACTATTTATACAGCAATACAAAACCGAACAGAGGAAATTGGAATGAAGCATGGATGTTTGAATTTCAAACCAAAATACTATCTTTAAAGCAAAATATAAAACCCAACAGAGGAAATTGGAGACAAAGCAAAAGACTGTCTTTTGAAGCAATGTAGAGGTACCCCGAAGAGTAAATTGGAATCAAAACATGGATGTCAGAATTTCAACCCAAAATTCTATCTTTAATGCAATTTTTCACAAAACCCAACAGAGGAAATTGGAAAGAGAGCGAGGAAATTTACATTTCAAACCGTTCTGAACCAAAGGGGTCCTTTTATCCAATCCAATATAGCTTCTACCATGGTTCTTCCGCACCAGAGACGACACAGAAAAAACCTGTACAGAATTAATAAAATTTACGAGTGAATATACAGATAGCGATACATGCTAAACATGTATATACAAAGAGAAATTAGAGAAAAGAAATATTTACACTGTGAAGCTGGAATTGAGAAAATTTGGGGATTGAAGCTTCATGCTGAAGCAAAGAACAAGCAGATTGCAGGTTCATTTTTTTTTTAAAATCTGGATGACGGTAGTAAACCCTAAACCCATTTGAACTCCTTTCCTTTTTTTGCTTTTTTTATTTTATTTTATTTTATAAATTTCAATTTTAATGTATAATACTATCCCGCATGTTTATTCTAATGACACAATGGCCTCATGCAGTTTGCAATATTACGGG
>JACEIK010001038.1:258884-276277 GCA_018107945.1 Datura stramonium | reverse complement strand
ATATATATTGACAAATTGCTTGTTAAGCTGGTCCATTTTGGATGCAGTAATTATTGAAAGTTTCTTCTTCTTCTTCTTTTTTTTTTGGCAAGAAATTTCCTCTTTTCTCACTTGGGAGAAAAGATATTTCCAATTTGTGAATAATTCGAGACTTGAAAATCTATATTCAAAGGCTGATTTAGAATTTTAAATCAATTATATAAAAATCAAAGTTTAAAAATCACAAATTGAAAAAAAATTCTAATAATATCCTTCACTTAAATGTGTTGCAATATTATAATCTATGTCTAGGAGAATACTTTTTAAACATATGGTAATTGTCCTTAACAAATTTTAAGTACAATAAATACTTCCCCAATTTTGCCACTTTGGGGCTTTAGTTGATGTTCCAAGTTATTTTTCTTTAGATGATGAAGTTTATTTTTCGATGTTTTTGATGCATCATAGAGATAGTCTTTTGAAATGGATTAAAAAGAAAAGTAGGATAAATAAATTGAAACGGAAGGAATATATGCTAAGTGCATTTAATTTTTGGTATAATATGTTTGGCCTCAGTTGTCAAGTAAGTACTCCAACTTTGAGAGTGCATATCTAGACACCTCAACTTGGTATCAACTGACAACTAAACACTCCAACTCATCCCTATTGTGTCTCGTGGACACTCAAAGTTGACGTGACATAAATTTTGGAGGTGTCTATATGATCACTTTGTAAGTGTGAGTGTTCAACTGACACAATAGAGACGAGTTGAGATGTCTCGATGTGCATACTCAAAATTGGAAGACTTACTTATCAGTTGAGGTCAAATTTAAATATTTATTCATGTATTATGCCTATTCTCCGGATCGAATGGGCTTTTGTGAGAAATGACGGAATTTGATACATGGATGTTTATGTAATGAAGACTTTGGAGTGTTTGTGGATGGTGTGCCACATGGGTACTTTCCAGCTTCTCGAGGGCTGCGACAAGAGTTTCAAACCTAGCCTGTTGATTTTTGCTGAAGAAGTGCTAATGGTATCATTGAAAATGATAACATCTTACCATGCTTCGAGAAGCCGAGAGGCTAAAGAAAAAGTCAAATCCATCAACTGATGAAGAGAAGAAGGAAATGTCTCTTGTTCCTTATTCTTATGCAGTTGGTAGTTTGATGTATGCCTCAGAACGAACTCCGCGGGGAGCCACTCTTTGGTCCAATAAAGAGACAGATCAGCATCCATAGAATCTATCTAGATAGAGGGATTCTATATAGAGGTTTGATTCATGCTGTAATGTCACTTGCTGTCTACTCTCTCTCTCTCTGTATATATGAGGGAAGTGTTAATCTTTATACTAAATTTAAGTCATAAAGCCAACCAACTATTAAAAATCTCCTGGCCAGGATTTAAAGATTAGTCACAAGTCACAACTCACAAACACTTGAATGGCAGACAATAAAGACATGCAATTCTTTCCAACAATAGAGACACTAGTCAAACCACTTTTGCAAGGAGAAAGTACATGCAGAACATCACAATAAGTGGACTATAGCTTCCCACAGCTTTAAATGCACTTTCTTAGTTCAACATCCACAAGCATATGTCAACATAATTCCCTCCAAAAGACAGCCACATATCCCAACTACAATCTCTTCAAAAATTCTTGAACAATATTCAAAAAAATAAAATACCATGTCAAAGTAGTGGCATATGTTGCCTTTGACAGCAGAGGTTTGCACAACCATGATCAGTTACCAAATTCTGTGCGTTGTCACTTGAAAGAACTTTTACGGTATCAGGTTAAGTTGACGTACAACAACAGGTATGATAACCTGAAAAATAGAGTAATAACCGGTTAAATTGCACAGATAGTATAAAGATTCTTTACATGGCATGTCATATCTCATATGATCTGATTTTCTGTTTCTTTCTCTACAGCATTTTCGAATCTCTGATCATTTTCTCCATCTTCTGATACTGAGCTTATGTCCATATCCTTTTCTGGACTTTCGAGTTGCACGCATTCGGCCACTGGATCATGAAATGAACTGTTGTTTTCTGAATCAAGACTCCTGTTAGATGGAGTCAAGTCTCCTCTCCTTACCACATTGAATACAATCCCATTGTTAGTCCTCTCAGTCTGTAGTAAGTCACCTTCAGCTACAATGATTCTGATGTCTCTTTGATCAAATTCTGTATCTGATCTTCTATCTGGTGTTGTCACCCTTGGAGAAAGAGTCTCCCTGCCTACAACATTGTTGAGGTCAATACTCAATCCTCTGTTCAATCGTTGTGAAGCATTAATTTCTAAGTTTTGGACATAGTCGATAAACTTATCAGCCGATGTTGTCCTCATCAAAGGACCACCAGATCTTGTCCAAGAATTATAATCTGCGCTTTCAGACTCACTGTCACTACCATGATGATCATGTGCATTCCTATTATTAGAACGCCAATTTCGTCCAGCATTGTGATGAAGAGAGGAAGCAAGATCCACGTGAAAGTCTTCCTCAAGGGAGCCTGTTGAATTCTCTCGCGCAATGCAATTCCAAGAAGGAATTCGTCGAGAAGCATTGAGCCTGACAGTGCTGCTTGACAAGCCATGCACAGCAGCAGCTGCTCTCTCCGCACTCCTTTTTAGTCTACGCATGTGGTTGAGTATTGCTACACACTCATCAAGAGCAAGCTCAATTCCACAATTTGCCTTGATGGCTGATAGTTTCTCCCAAGTGCACCTCCTCCCTTGGTTTGCTGCTTTTTGAACCTCCAAAGTAGAAGGGTTCTGTATGATTTTCAAGTACTGGATCATAAAAAAACATTTGGAGAAAGGGTTAGTTATGAAGACAAATTCCAAGTCTTACAATGAAAGAACATACGTAAGATTAACTTGAAACATGATGTTTATCAGGTCTCATTCAGTGGCGTAGCTACATAGACTCAAGGGTGGTCAGTTAAACATCCTTCATCAGAAAATTATATACTGATCACCTTTTGCCGGAAAATGAGAATGATAGTACTTATATATGTCAAAAATTACTTCTTGAAGAAATTCCTGGCTTCACCATTGGACTCTCATGGACATACCTGAGCAAGGGTGGCGGGCATTACAACGGTGACATCACCCTCCCAATCTTGAGCAAACAGCTTGGCTAATCCCCTCAAGGGGAAACCAAGTTCCAGTACCTGATTGCATCTGTGCTTCACTTCCATCTCAGTAAGATGAGCAAGCTGCATAAGCCAAATACTTACTGTTACATTTGTCCACTTAAATTTTCCGTCTTCTGAAAATGAAGACATAATCTCAGGACTATGTAGAACAAAGTCACAAAACTCATCAGCCAGCCAAATAACTCAAGATAGTGTTTCTATGTTGTACACATTTTTCGTTTCTGTCCAGAAGGAAAATACAGGAAATACAAGTCCAAGATTACAGGGAGTATCAAGAACCAAAATCATACCTTGGCAGCAAAGTTGCCTCCATAAGCTCTTACAAACTCTTTGATCCTCAGTAAGGGAGAGATATGTGGATTCGCCTGGCTAACGATAAAGTGGTTTACATTGAAGAGCTCTTTTAGCTGCATCATAGGCAAATCAATCTCCAAGCTACCATCCCTCCATCGACGAGCAGATGAACAGGAAGCAGCCTGATCAGGTTCCAAGTGAAATGGCGGATGATAAGGAACAAGATTTCCACTTCTATCCTTTGCCATCAGTTCTTGAGCTTCAAACAGACCAGGAAAGGCGCAAGAAGCAGTCACAGCGCTCCATATAACAACATGAGGTGAAGTCAAGTAGTTCAAACATCTAGGAGGTTCGTGTTTTCTAGGGGAGCAAACTGTAATCCCTAGAACTCGGCCAGTCATGTCGTAGGCTTCTTGGAAGGTAAGATTATTTGTGAGATGGCGTAACATCACCTGCAACTGCCTAATCTCATGTACAGCCCCTTGTCTCATGATCCTCCTGAAAACAGTAAAAATTCCGCCCATCTGTTCAAACGGTTGCAATGCGTGCCAAGAATCCTCGAAAAAACTCTGCAGCTCGGGCCAAGACCGAGTTGCAACTACAGAACACATAATTGATCCAACACTTGAACCAGCAATTATCCTAGGCATGAGCTTGTGTTCTACCAGTGTCTTCACCACACCAACATGAAAAGCTCCCAAAGACGCGCCCCCGCTTAAAAGCAATGCTGTCCTACCAAAAGCATGTCTTGTTTCATGCATGAAAGCAAGCTTCTCTTCCAATAAAATCTCATCTGAATCAGAGTCGCATACCATTTTCAACTGAGTTGAGACCTCATCAATATACTCCTTAATAAGTTTAGGCACATGAAGCCTACCCTTATGAAGTTCTGGATTACACATATTGCCAAGATTTCTCACCAAGTCAGCCCTCATAAAGAACATAATGTCTCTTAAAGATCCTTCATGGCGACGATGTTGAAGTTCTTGGAGTTTATTTATAACTAATTCTTCATCATAAAAATCTGCCTCATTCATTTTAGGGGTCTCTTTCTCCAACATTTTGGCAGCATGAGCCCACTCCTCATAAGTTATGGCAGATCTCATCATATTCCTCCAGAATTTCCTCCTATAAGCCATATCAGCCCTGATTTTTACATTCGTGCATCGCCTCAACAAGAAGGCTAGAAGTGTTACTAATACTAATATCCCTTGTGGGTTACGAGGATGAAACCACTTGATCAAAGGTGTCAAGTAGTCTGACAAACAGTTCTTGATCTTGTACAGATAGTATACCAAGAAATGAAAAACTTTGTGCCTCAACCGCGAGATTGATTTGCAGAACAAGACTCTAAAGGCTATAGTTCGACCAACTATTGAAGAAGGTCCAATTGAAAAGAAATCAACCTTAGCCTCATTACTTATGTCCATAACTTAAATGAGATGGGAACTAATCCTATAAGCTTTTTGCTCTATGAAATATTGGCAAGAACCAATACACAGATTGTAAACAACAACTGAGATTAAGAAAATGAAGAAAATTATTCACAATATTTAGGTAAATCAGATGGAATCAAGAATTAAACACTAAAGCATGTGCAAGTAAGAGTTCAAATAGTGACTAATTCAAACTGAATATCTCAATACAAGTCAAAGAAAGAGAGAAATCGACACATGGGGTCTCAGTTCACACTTCCAACTAGAAAAAAAGAGAAAAAAAAAGAAAAGATCCAGACTTTCACTTCAAGATTCAATTTTTATCACAACAACCAAATCAATATTCAAAAGGGTCCTAGGAAACAACAGAATTTTTATTTTTTTTTAAAACAAAACAATTAAAGTGAACAATAAATGGACAGTGCAATGGCATGTTGTATGGGTTTACCAAATAATTGAGATTGGAAAGAAAGTCCATAACTTTGAGTTAGATAACGATATGGGTTCTATATGTGTCAGCAATTGAAAATATGGATAGGCACTATTATTGGAACTTGAGACCAATTTTTATAATAATACTATTCAACAATTCCCAACAAAAAAAATTGCACTGGACTCGTAAGTACTCATTTATTTTTAACTAGAGGTCTCGAGTTCTCAAATCCTGCTGCTGAATATGGAATAAGGAGCGTTTTACCTCGATATGAAATTTTTCGATGCAAATTCAAATTTAATCGAGTCTTAATATAGATATTAAACACAGGATCGGAAACTAAAAAAAGTTATTCAACAATTCCCAAAGATTGTTACAGATTTAGCAAAAGGACAATATTTAGGCAAGACCCATTTGTTTTATTATCATCTTTGTCCTTTCTACTTTTGGCCATGTCAATATGTTCTTGATTGTGATTATCAAGTAGAGATGGAAGATGATTAGACCAAGTTGCTAGCACTTGTTAGTTGCAAACAATCATATGACAAATTCTTGAAAAGGTGTCATGTTATTCTTCGCTTCGTTCGAGAATCAACTGCACATGAATAGGCTCTTCCTTAGGCCTTCGAGGAGGAAGCGGCTTTTTTCCAAAATTCTCGGGAAAATGAAATGAAATTCTTTTCGTAAGGCAAGAAAGTCGCCTAAAGAAAGTAGAAGTCTATGCACACTAACCGAATCTTTGGGGAAGGATGGTGGCTGCTACGAACCAAATCACCAAATGGTGAGTTAATGCGAAAGCAGGCCAAGCTCCGTAAAAGCCCAACGGGTCTAGCGAATAAGTTATTGTTTTCTTATATAGTTTTGGAAAATCTCATAGATTAGTAATCTTAAATTTTTTAATCAATCGGCGAAATTTTTTTTTGGTTGAACTTAGCAAAAGAAATGTACGATAAAGATTTAGAAGTGAAAAGACTATCTACTTGTCTCGCCTTAACTTATTAATGAGGAGGACATACAATTAATGCAGCCTCCTCCTCTTAAAGGCTATTGTTGAAGATTGCAAATATTTATAGGAAACTAACAACGCGATTACACCAAATTGATAATTACACAAAATGAAACTTATCGTCATGGCTACATAACACGATTGATTTAACGAGATGATACAATAAAATTTAAATAATAATCCAAACAAACATTATATTTAAATTTACAATATAATAGGTAACAACCATCTAAAACAAGCTGTTAAATTAAAGTTGGTAGAACAGCCAAGAGAGATACAATAACAACAACAACAACAACAACAACATACTCAGTGTAATCCCACAAGTGGAGTCCGAGGAAGGTAAAGTGTACACAGACCATACCCTCAGCTTATGCGAGATAAATAGGTTATTTTCGATAGACACTCGGCTCAAGAACACATACACAGAGAGATGATTTACATAATAAATCATCCTTTATTCAACATGAAAAAAAGAAGAAGAGGGGACATAAAACTCATGCCTTATTAACAAGGGAGAATAGAGCAAACGAAGAGCAACAAAAGAGAGTGCAGCCATCGCAGCATTGCTTCAGTTTTCTAATGGGACTAGTTGTCTTCTTGCTCCATATTGTAGAGTACTCAACATTAGTCTTCAAATGATCAGTGAAGATTCACAGAGATGGTAGCTGCAGCAAAAAGAAAGTACAATTAGGAAGATAACAACTCTGGATTTAATTATAATTGCCATGGCCAAATTCAAGTATGAACAATGCTTTGCCTAATTAAGCATACAAGTTAATTTATATACAACTGCTTCTGACTGTATTCTAATTTTATATATATATATNATACCTGATTAATTAATCACAACTTACCTAGTGGGAATATTATAAGTCACTAAACTATTTTTGTATAACTTTACCGTTGCTCCATGGCTTCCTTCGTGACCTTCATCTTTGCAAAGTGGAAATAAGATCCATATGTGTTTAAAAAAGAGAGAGAGAGAGAGAAGAAGGAACACTAGAAATATATAAACTGTTCTATCCTCCAGTTAATTAATTATTATAGTATTATAAGTATTGCTGTTTACTTTCTCTGTTTCTTAATTTCTTTCAGTTTGTTGTCTACTTTTCTTTGTGTCTCGTATATCCTTAAGTTTAGGTTTTGGAGACATTATGATTCTGTAAAGGCTTCTCCAAGATCATTAAAGTTTAAAGGGTGTTTTAAGTTGTTAAGATAACCAATGTACTATCAAAATGGATGGATGCATCCAATTCATCAACAAATTCCACCTATTAATCAGCCCCTATGTTTTTTGGCTTCTTCATTATTATTTTTCCCTTTTTTTGGGTGAAAACAATTAATGATGGTCTCAGATATTCAGTTTAATGAAACCCTTGGCTTGGGTCACTGACAAGAAAATTATAGAAAAGTCATAAACAGCAACATATTCATTCTGTTAATTACACATTCACAATAAAGGAAAAAAACAAACTGAACAGAGATGAAAATTGCGCAAGGATAATATATTTACTTTCTCAATACTAAATTCTACTAATATTAACAACAAATTCTGGAAAAATAAAGGCTCTTGTCTGCTCTAAAACTTTTCCAAGAGACAATATGTGAAAAAGAATCAATCAAATTACACCTCAATCCAAAACTTGAACGTGTGTGATCATCACACCAAATATAAATTCCTAATATCCCTAGCACAACACTGTAATGTCCTGAAAGAATGGCTAATTACGGAACTGGCAGCGGGAGCACAAGCCTCCAATMTTGATGATCCACCATTGTACACAAAGAAGGGATCTTTCAGCAACTCTTCCGCRGATGGCCTAACAGACAAGGGAAGCATACACTTCTCGATGATATCTTTCACTCTGGAGTCCTTCACCTTTTTGAGAGACKCAGGCTTCACACCACTGTACGCTTTCTTAAATATCTGGATCCGATTGCTGCATTCCATGTAAGGATATTCACCCGTAACCATCTCAAGAAGACACATCCCGAATGAATATATATCCACCAGCTCGTTGTATTCTCCGTCGTAGCACTCTGGAGCCATGAATTCAGGGGTACCCTTAGCCTCTTTCTCTTTCACGAAATCACCTTCCGTGAGACGAACCGCCAGCCCGAAATCTCCAAGCTTGACTTGCTTCCCACCACTATCAACGAACACATTGTCGCACTTGATGTCGCGATGAATGATCTTAGGGCTCTGGCTATGGAGAAAGCTCAAACCTTCAAGAATCTGCCTGCCCCAATTCTTGATACTCGCCAAATCAACATCAGCGCCTTTATCATACTTGGACAGACACTTTTTCAAGCTGCCCGAGGGGAATAACTCCGTGATCATGTTAAGAGTATTGGAGTTGGAATCGAACCAACAAGAGACACACTTCATCACCCTTTCATGGTTTAAGGACTTCAACATAATAGCTTCAGCAAACAATTTCTCCAGCAAACAATTTCTCAGGTCTTTAATGTTTCCTCTGTCTTCTTCACAAAAGCGATTTGGTTCCAGGTACTTTCGATTTCAACACGATCGTAGCCAATGTAGACTTCTTTGGAAGCCCCTCCACCCAACATAACTGTATCTCATATACCTACCATAGGAGATTCTCTACGACTCTGCGTAACTGGTAATTCATCGCTGAAGAAAACAGAGTGATTCACCCGAAGAAGAAGAAGAAGATCAGTGGTGATGTTCGGTAAGGCTTGATTGCAGCTGAGAAAGAATCCATCACCAACGAGAAACTTGGTTGAAAACACAGCGAATTTCTTCTTGACAGCTTCATATTGGACATTGATTGGATGAATGATCTGCTTTCGATGATAAAACCCTAGATATTTTGGGCGAAATTCCTTAATCCCTCCTACTCATATTCAGAATATGGTAGGAAGCCCTTTGCGGGGGTCAAACAAAACAATTAAGGATTTTTTTATAATTAATACGAATAAAAAATATATTATAAAAAAAAAAAAACCCCAAAATTTTTTATTTTTTTTGGGTTAATCCAATATTTTATAAAATAGCCAATTAGCTCCAATAAAGATTCGGATCAATATACACTAAATCATTATTCCTTTCACTTATATATCCTTATTTGATTTGGATTGAAAGAAAGAAAAGATTTGGACTTTCAGATGTTTCTAGGACCTAGCAATTGGGCGCGATAAAAAAGCTTTTAAAATTTAAAAAAAAGCGACACAAGTTTCCAATTATGAGTCAAACGTAACGTGGACAATTTTAAGATTAGCGTTAATGTCATTAATCTTAAAACCTCAAGTTTTATTATTTACAAAAAACTCTCATCCCTCCTACCCCTATTCACCCCCTCCTCGCCCACGCCACCCCAACCCTCCTCTCCCCTCTCCCCTCCCCCTTCCCTACCATCATTACCTCTCTTTGCTCCACGACCACCACCTCCTCCGTTCATTATCGCTACCCTCCTTCTCTATTTGCCAACAACACCATCTCCACCATCTCCCTCCTCCGCATCATTTGTCGTCGCCATCATCGATAAGTAGGGATTTCAATTTTGCAACAACAAGAGTTTAATTGTTTCAAATCATATGCATGTGCTAAAATAGATGCAAAGAATCGCTAAACATATTCAACGCTATATATTTTTCAGCAAAGCTACATATTTTTTTAAAGTGCCATTGTTGTGTTCTCGCAGAAATTTTCACCCGCCAATTTTTTTTTAAGCTCACGACCGTAGCAAAAAAAAAAAAGCTCGTAGAAATAAGAGAAAAAAAGAAGAGAATAATAATAACACAATAAAAAAAGATAAATACAATGGTGATGCGGTATGTGGCCGTAGCGTGCAGCGGTGGCAACAACAACGATAGATGGAGGAGGAGGAAGCAGTTAAGGAGAAGAAGGGAGAAGAATACATAGTTAAGAGAGTAAATCTGCAGGAAAGTTAAGAGAAGGAGAAAGAAGAAAGCCATATAAAAGATTTTAAAAAAAAGAGGAAAAAAATTTAAATTTTAAAGTTTTCAAAATTCTAATTTACCTCCAAAATTTTTTAATTAATCTACTTATATCTACTTTTTAATTAATGACATGTGACCAAGTCAATATCACTTTTATTAATTTCAACACTTATTTGTCACCTCTAACTCAATTTTTCATGTTTCTAGATTCTTTATAGAAAATAATAATAGATTAAATATTTTTAAATTTAGTAAACTTTAAATAAAAAATACGATACAATATAATTTTGCTTAGTCACACAGAGATATTAATTATAACATTACTTCAAAAACTAACTTAACGTTAAATAAGGTAAAATAACTTTTTTGAATAATACTGAGTAAATTTCAAAAGATACGCCTTAACTCTTTAGTAAGGACTCCATTTATTATTGGAAAACTTTCAAAACGGGATCAAGAATTCGCTAAAGTGGTACATTAAATGAGGCAAAGCGCTGCGACTCCATACAACCCGCTAATCAAGCGCATCGAATGGATGCTAATTTTTCACTTTCCAGTCATAGCATACTGCGACTAAAAGATATTTTTTGAAAAAAAAACTCGCCATGGGTTTTAAACGAGTCGAATCAAATAGAATCTCTTCCTTATCGTTACACACTCCGTGACCAAATATTTTTTCTATCCTTGTCGTTCACAATCCCACGACCCAAAAATAATTTATTTTCCACAATCTCACTACTCTCTAGATCTCTCTATTGAATACTACTTTCCTTATTTAATTAATCAACTCTACCAAATAAACTCTTATAATGGGCAAAATAATCAACCTCAATAATCTCTTTGGAAAACGTTAACTAATTTAAAAGCACAAGAAACATTACATAGTGAATTATACAGTAAACTTTTTGACTTCCTTTGTTAGAAAGGTTAGATGGCACTCAAGAAGACTATTGTTACCTCCAACCTCGCTCTCGTTCTAGTTAGGAGAAAGAGAAACAACAATGATCTAGCAATATTGAAAAAATTGTTCTTCAAGGTAAAAGCATAATTTTTTTAACGATACAACGATGTAGGCTTCACGCTAAAAGTATTTGTTCTTTATTCAAATTGAAACTTTGCGATTTTTGTGATTTTTTAAAGAAATAGTCACTTGTAACTTTGGGCCAGAAATTCCGTTTAAAATGATTCTTGAACTTCAACCTATATAGTTATAAACCTCCTTTTCATCTTATCCAAAAGAATTCAAGTAACAACTATATAATAGGTACCAAAGCAAAAACAAAGGCCTATCTTCGTTTTCCAATGGATTTGACCAATATTTGGGTCTTAATTTTCACTTTAACTATAATAGAAGCCGATGGATTTGACTAATATTTAATAAGTACTTTCATTTTAATCTATAATAGAAGTCCAACCGGCTAAAGTAAGAAAGATTTATTGAAAAAAATTATCACCTCAATCGCTTAAGTAAGAAATGCGTACGTAATTTCATAAGCATTTTTTGTCTCTAAGCATGCATAAATTATTTTATAAAAATTAAATTACCCCCAAATTGCAGGTGAAGTATTATTAAAATTGCCCCCTAAGGGAAAAGAGGGACTTACCAAAACCAACAGAATTTTTTCAATAGATTGGACAGATTCCTTAAACTTGTTTTCCCAAGAAATAATGGCCGCTAGCTTACATGTTCATTTACATTCAAAACGAAGACGCGTAACTCCATAAATACTCACATGGTTTGTACACAGTTTGATCTCTATGACGGCCTCAAAACTACCATTAGTCCCTTTTTTGCATCTTATTATTGTATACTTTATTGATCTTAAAATCTACAGTAATAGTTAATTGTTACAATTCTCAAATCATAAGCATATCAAGCAGAGTATATAGATAATTATGAATAGAAACTCATTATTTATCTTATAAAAACTTTATAGTCAACAATTAAAATTCACGGAGAAAGATCCTCAATTTCCCGTGAGCATCCATGAACAGAATGAAACATCTAAAACTTGTTACCTCCATCACGAGCCTATATAGGTATGATCAGGTGATGTTGGAGCTAAAAACTTGCACACAATTTTGGATTCATAGATAACACTAGCTTCTTCCATCTTCTTCCTGGGAGTAGAGATTAGGAAAGCAAAGAGATGCTTTAGATTTCTAATCGAAAATATTGAAGACGTGAAAGAGTTAATTAGTGATACAAGATTGACAAACCTTAGAATTGAACCATTTATTGAGATTAACTACTTTCACACTTGTGAGACTGGGTGTACTCACAGATCCCTGTTGGACAAACGTCTTCAATTCAGGGCATCTATCAACATACACTTCTTTGAGAAATGGAAATTCAAGAAATGCCCCAGCTTAGGCAGCCTATGAAGCTCCAACTTTTCCAACAGGGGAAATAAGGGCTTATCGTTATTTGTCATTTCTTCCGTGATCACTTCTTCCATTAATAGACAGACTGATATCCATAGTCTTCATAGATTCACAACACCTCTGGCTACTGATGGAGACATCAAGTTTCTCAATTTGTTACAGTCAATTACTTTCAATGTTTTAAGTTCGCTGAAGTAACCAGTTGGAAGTTGGTGAGAGCATAGAGCACTTATGTTAGTCATCTAGAGGCTTAGCTCTTCCAAACTGGGACAAGAAACCTGCAACCACTTATGTTACTGAAAACAATGTTTGCTTTTTTGAATACGTTACTCTGTTGCAAAATAGGAAATGATTCATAAAAACCCTCCTAGTAAAAGCTTAAAAAGAACTTTTTTTGTGATACTATACATTTAGAACAGTAGGAGCAAACCTTTTCATTAAAAAGAGGATTTGAGTTGTTGGTTGTAGACCAGAAATTTTGGAAACTCCTCGAAGAACCAGAAGTTCATTTTTCGTAACATAGGGAACTCAATGGCCTCAACAGTGTCACTGCAAAAGTGAGTGAAGCATTCTAGCAACTAAAGGTCCAAGTAATATAAATTTGGGAACTTGATTACTTGGACCATGTTCCCTTCTGGTCCGATATGTGTCCTCCGAGAAGAGATCTCCTCTTCATCATCATCAGGGCAGACTACTGTCGAACTCCTTGCAGCCAATGACAGACAAAAAATATACTGTAGACGAGGACAACTGATTACCTCCAGTCTTTTGAGTTTGGGAAACGAAATATTATTCTGACACTGTATCTTCAATAAATGTGTCAATGAATCACAATCAGCCAGGCGAAGATGTCTCACGCTCTGAAATTCATCAAGCTGCAACTCCGTCAACACATTCTTGGAGCCATTTCCTCTTGAACATACACATTTGCTCTTCCTCAACAGGGGGCGGATCCAATCACCCAGTGGGGTGGTCTCAGTGACCTCGAGATCCATAATCCTGTTGTAATTACCCACGAGTGAACTATTAAGGTAATGATGAACTTGTTGGCCCACTTTTAAATAATACCGTGTCAACTTGGAGGAATGGCCCAAGTTACTATAAATAACATCTCCAGAACATTCAGTTAATATCAGTGCAGTCAATCTCGATAAGGATTCCAGCTCGATCAAGGTGGAGTAACTACAATGTTCTACTCCCACCATATGTAGTTCCTCCAATCGAACTAGTCTTGATAAGACCCCTGGTGGAATCCTTGTAAGACCTCCTTGCTCATTCCAAAACTCTAACAAAATTAGATTGGTCAATTTTCCTATCTCCACTGGCAGCTCCTCTAACTGAGAATCTCTTATACTGAGAATTACTAAAGTGACAAGTTCGCCAATAATGGATATGTCATCCAACCTTAAATTAATCAGATGTAGCGTCCGCAGATTTGAAAACCTCTGAATGGATGCTGGAAAAGACAAAATGCTATCATATCCACTCAGGCTTAAGACATTGAGTTTGCTCATTCCATCAAAAAAATTGTCCTATAATTTGAATGGCTCTTCAATATAGAGTTTTAACATTAGAAGCTTCAGTCTTGGGCAAAATATTGGTGTAGAAAGCTCATCAAATTTATTTGCGACAATTGACATGTGACTGTATTGCTTTGTAAGAATTTCTTCTCGGAAACTCTTCCGAGTTCACATCGTGACTTACCATAAAGATATGCACTCCTTCCGACGCAGTTGATATAGCTACATCACGGACCACATCATGCATTTTGACATCATCTTTTTTTGAACCTTTGGATAGCAAGAACCTATCTTTCAATGTCTCTAACAGATGACACACCCTATTTCTTGCTTCTTCCAAATTTTCAATTTCCGAAAAGATGCCAAGCCCCATTTACATATCTAAGTAATAGTTCAGGCCAGATATTACTATCTTCCTCAAACAATGAATAAAGTAAAAACAGATACCTGACTTCATCACTTTCAAACTGATCATAGCTTAGCATTCCTGGGATATTTCTGGGTGTTGCTCTTTGTAATTGTACAAGGGCATCCTCCCACGAACGCTTGGATTTATACTTCAATGCTCGTGCAACTGTAATAATTACAAGCGGCAACCCCTTGCATTCTTTAGCAACATCTTTTGCTACGTGAAGAAGAGAAGGATCATCAACTGAATTACCGGTTTTCTGCCTAAAAAGAATCCATGCTTCTTCTTCACATAAGATTCCAACTTCTATGATCTTCTGAGCCTCCATAGCTTCACAAACACCTCGGAATCGCGTCATTAATATCACTTTGCACCGGTGATTGTGCTTGCTATAGCCGGGAATTCCAAGTTTCTCTAGAACAAGAGCCTCCCAAACATCATCCAAGATCATCAGTAGCATGAATTTGTGTCCTGAGACATAAGTTTAACAACATTAACTAGTGTCTTTTAGGGCTAACCTGTGCCTGACGAATTAACTTTTTTTTTAAAATATTAAAGGTAAAGATATGTCTTGCGAATTAAATAATATTTAATTTATACCTTCAGACAAACATTCTTTAAAGAATTTGTTTAGCGAAAATAAGGATATTTTGGACATAAAATTTTCATTAAATAAATTGTAGGAATAAAAATTAAAGACCATCAATTTAAAAGACAAAAGTTAAAAATCACCCCAAAAATAAGAACGTCTGTGCAAAAACTTATTTAGAATATTAGATATGTCAGTAGAAAATAGCTTTAAGAGGCAATATAGCTTTCTTTGTTGAAATCCAAATCTCAAGCAAAGGATTATAGAGTACAATTTTTTAGACTATCTTTTTTAGTTGAATATATATATCTTTGCTCATTAAAGATATCTTCATGAATTATGATTCTACTATGAATTATTACAATTAATAAGTTGTTAGTATTTTTTTGGCATAAGTATATTTTTTTCTTGAATCCATTTGAATTTTTGACTTAGGCACCATATTGTATTAACTCATTGAGAATACAACTAGATGACTTCTACAAAAAAAAAATGGCTCAACGGTTGGTCATTATCTCAATAAGATTATTTAAATCAATATTTTTTTAAAAGTGTGGAATATATTTTTGACCTTATTATCTTGATTTCATAAGCGAGCGTGAAGTTTGAAATAAATAGACAATGAGAAAAAAATGTCTTTCGTGATTCAAGACAAAATATTATGAAAAAAAATTAGATGACCTCATGATTCGACAAGCATCGTTAATTCGTAGTAAGCAATTTATCAACACAGATCACAAAACTTTTTTAAGATTCTAACACTTCCCTTCTTGGTTAAAAAAAATTAACACTTTCTTTCATTCTTGAAAAAGTAGAATTTAGAAGCACTTTCTTTTTTCTATGTCCCTTTATTAGTAACTGTCATTTTCTTTTTTGTCTTTTCCCTCTTATGAAAATCATGGTCAGTTGCCAAAGATTATTTTAACCTATGTTGAGCAAACATTTTTAAAAATATTGACAAGTATGTGTTAGATATTTCGAAAGTATGTTTATTTTGAATAATCCGACATGGAATGATAACATTTTTAAGAGTATGAGAAACATAGAAATGAACACAACTTTTCAACTATATATATCACTAGAAAATATTGAAAAGAAAAAGGTTAAAATGAACTACTGTTTGGGCCTGCAACAACGGAAGAAAAGAATTGAAGAGTCAAAGGTTGAAACTGTGAAAGATGATTCTAAACCAATTCACAATTCATTACGTTTATACATCAATATATAAATACATGAGTTTCTTGAATAATAAGACTCCAAAGTTGTTACTATTAATGACTCCTAATCTGAAAACAACTACACGACTTCTTTAAGTCAATTCCTAAAAATAAGCAAATATATACAGATATACTTTCACTCAAACTCCTATATGACATTATCCTTATACACATATACAGATATACTTTCACTCAAACTCCTATATGACATTATCCTTATACACCCCCTCAGGTTGAGTAGGGTGTGAAACAACTGTCAACTTGCACATCAAATTCACAAATCGGACCTTGGATAAAGGCTTGGTAAGAGAATCGGCCACTCGATTATGAAAACTCACATATCTGACTAATAAGGTCTTCGCACGAACTTTGTCACGAACAAAATGAAAATCAATTTCCATATGTTTCATTCGGGAATGAAAAATGAAATTAGCAGTTATTGTCTCATAAATTATGATACTTTATTTACCGCAAACGCTATATCGGGTCTAGCAAGCGTCAAGTATTGTAGAGCTCCAACTGTACTCCTATATAGAGTTTGATCATGAAATGAACATCCATCAGTATTGGAGAGCTTGAATGAGGATGAAGCTGGTGAGGAGACAAGACCACACGACCCCAATTGCACACAATTAAGGAGGTCTATGACATACTTACCTTGTGATAAATGTAATCCTTCATTTGTCCAGGTAGATTGAATACCTAAGAAATAAGATAAATTCTCAAGTCTCTAACAGCAAAATGAGTTTGCAATTTGGTAATAAGAGCTGCAATATGAACATAATTAGAGCTTACAACCAGAATGTCATCAACATAGATTAATGATTGATTATTTTTAAAGCTATACTAGGATGAAGTTAGAACCAAGGAGTCTGTTTGCGTTAGATCACTTACTCGAGAAGGTTGGAGAAGGATATATCTAAAATCAAAAATAAGGAAATATAGCAAAAAAATTGAGAGAAAAGATAAATAGCAATCCCGATCACAGAAACTGCCACCTCACTTGGCCTTGGTCCCTGATCAATCAGAC
>JACEIK010001038.1:224658-243818 GCA_018107945.1 Datura stramonium | reverse complement strand
TAATACATTCTAGATATAGTTCGGGGCAATTCAAAATTCAATTTTTTTGGTTATAAGGTTGTATTTTTATATATGAATTGTACTTTAATTTTATTTTTTAAATTTATCAATTTTGAATTGGATATAAAATTTAGCATTCAAAAATTCATATTTTTATGTTCTATATCCAATCCTATCCATATTAATACTAATAAGTTCAATTTTTAAAGGTCAAATAAATTAGTATCCTACCGTTCTCTTCATTATAATATTAAGTCCAATATAGTATTACACCGCATGAGCGGCAGGGTAGCCTCAACTGTCGTTAACCTTAGAAAATTATACAGGAGAAATGGTTTTCTAGCTTTTTACAAATTTTTTTAGTTTTATGGCCTTTTTATGAGAGATATTCATTTATGGCATCAAGTTATACATTATGAGGAACAAACTATTAGGTGTATTAGGTGAACTGAGAAGGTTAATTATTATGGCATATGCCTTAAAGACTCAAGTAAAAAACGAAAATTCAAAATATCTAAACCATTAATCCCAAAATCAAACTTAAGAAATCCAATCCAACTTATTTTGGATTGTAAATTATTTTCATTCAAAAACTAAATATATAATAATATACCTCTTATAAGTGGGGTCTAGAGAAGTAGCGTAAGAGAGGCCTAAACTCTCGATCTCAGGATGACTCAGAAGCTATGAGACCTACATGCTAGCCAACTGCGCCACCACCTCTCTTATCCAAAAACTAAATATTCAAATCAAAATTCTTTTATCCAATCCAATCGAATGATCCGAACACCCTAAACTATTCTATATTACATGAACAGAATAATATGATTCATTTTATATCAAAAGCCGAACAATATACATAATAAAATTATTCTTTAAAGTATTTTCTGCATCGACATCTCACCAAACTTGTCACCTACTTCTACTAATAGAAACAAACATATAAATGCAAATAAATATTCAATAGTACCCAATGGAGAATATCATTAGAAATTAAAGATCTTTTCTAAATTGCAAATATTGAATTAATAGTATCTAATGCAGTCAAATTTTATTATAGTGGTAATTTATTTACAAATTTTATGGCTATTATAATAAAGTGCTGATAAAATTAATCTAAATATCATGTCACGTAATATTCATCCCGTCCAAATATCAGGCCATGTGCCTTTTTAATTGTCAGGGTGGAAAATCGTTAAAAATAGGGATATTTTTAGTAAACTTTGTTAATAATAAGGGCATATTTGACTCTATAGTATAACGACGGACAAAGTTAGCTAATAGATGAAAGTCGGGGGATATTTTTTACCCTTTTCTCATATATGTATATTGATATTTGACGTTTACATCTCATTTAGTTGTTATAAATAAAAATATGCAAAAATCTAGTTTAATGATTTTGTGCATCAAGAAGAAGAAATATATTTGTTAACCAATTTAACCAAAAAAATATAAAGAGTATATGAGTGTATAAAAAATCAAGAAGAAGAAATATATTTGTTAACCACTTAACCAAAAATATAAAGAGTATATGAGTGTATAAAAAAAAAAAAAAGAAACACCGCACTTCTGTCACGAAATTACTAACAATCGGTGGGCACTATCTTAATAATTTTTTTGTCTTTAGATACTGCATTTGAAATTTACTATGTGCATGACCTTAATGATTGTCATAAATATTTTAATACTTATTTTTATAAATAATATATTTCTTACAAGATATTATTCCACAATATTTAAGTATGACTATTATAAAGAGGTACTTATAAATAGTATATCGATATATTAAACATCGCTACATATATGTAAAAATGTTGTTATAAAAAATAAAATATAACATGAAAAATTAGTTTTTGGAGAAAATTAAATTATTATAATGGAATGTTATTATAACGTAAAGACCGTTATAACAAAATTTGACTCGTATATTTTTTTTAAATGAAATCTTTTCAACATAAATTAAGTATTCTAGCTCTTTTTTTTTTAAAGAACTAAAAAAATAATTTGGCAATGTATCTTAAAACTAGTTTCTGGACACGTGTATATTCATATTAAATAATTGAATATAGAATTAAGATAAGTGTAAATTCAAAATTATTGAACCGGGCGTTTTGGTTATCTTAGTTTATGGTGATGATTAAGTATAAAGCGTGACAAGATCACCTAAATAAATAAAATATTTTTTTTCAACATTTATGCGGAAAAGTGCAAGAATTACATAAAAATGTGTTACCATAATGGGGCATAAATATAAGTCACGCGCCAAGAGTAAATTCTATCTGTGTCTCAGGATGCTTCTATCAAGTTTATGGACATTCCATACAAACCCAAAATGCCAACAACAACCAAACAAGAAGGTAAATAAGAAAATATATGAAAAACTATCAAAAGAAGAAGAAAATGCAACAACTTCAAATTACCTATTAAAAAAGTGGGTAAAGTATGATCATGATACAAAGACATATTTTTCATATTGAAGTTGCTTAATGGTTTAAATCTTCATTAGATGACGCGTGATAAATACTATTTAGAACTCTAAGAAACTTAGAAAATGAAATAATTGGAAAGGTGACAAAGTAGTATATGAAATAATAATTAAAAATATATAAAAGTGTAACTTACAATAATTATCGGGCCCGTCACTGCGACCCCCTTGTGAGGAGGCACCCATTCTCCGGGTTACGAGGCTATTTTGCCGAGTTCCTTATGAGAGAGTTGTCTCGCGCCTCAGTATTCTCTACCGAGCTAAAGTTCTAGCACAAGAAAGTCTAAGTATATACTTTATTCGATATAAAGTCTTTTTTTTGGAAGATCAATATAATAATGAAAAAGATTTTTGCATATACGCCCAAATCTGTCAATAATATCAACTGGAGCAACCCACAAAACCGATTTACTAATGGGATGCTCTAATACGGTACAAAAGTTTGCTTTAGCTAATGATCCAATCATTGTGAATTATTGGAACAAGGGTATCGAACTTCGTAATTGCATGATTACTAGAAATGAATTTTTGAACATTTGACTACGTAATTATCAATGATTTAGTAGCACACTTGAAAGATAGAGTGTTCAATTGGAACATGAAAATGTGACTAAATTGGTCCTAGCTACGGCAGTGGAAGAAGGGGGATTCTCGAACGCGGAACAGGATCCAAATTACCCGAAAGAATTGAACGAGGAGTCGTATGAGGTGAAATCTCATGTACGATTCGTAGAGTGACACAAGGGTAACTTATCTCACAATCCTTCACTCATCACCCCAAAAACCAAACTCGCCTACGTAAAGTTGCCGCAGTACGATTAACCTCCCCGAATTCTGAAATCACCGCTTATATACTCGGTATTGGCCATAATTCACAAGAACATTCGTAGTCTTAGTAAGAGGGGGAAGGGTTAAGGACTACTCGATGCCCGCCGCTACTCCGGGGCCGTAGTATGTTCCAAGGGCTGGGTTGTTCCGCCCATGTGCTGTGACGCGAGCCGTGGGTTCGTAACATCGTGGAGACAAGATTTGTCATCCGTGTGGGCATTAGAGCATTGAGACCTTCCCTAGTACGAGAGGACCGGAAGGACGCACTCGGTGTACCAGCTTATCGTGCCTACTCAGAACGCTGCAGCTGGGCAAGTGAGCTATAACTGTTGAAAGTTTACCCAAGTAGTAAGCCCACCCCAAGATGAGTGCCTCCTCATTCCGACTTCCCCAGAGCTTCCTAAGAGCACGTAATGTAGACAACCACGGTTTCCATTTCTCATGTGGACTCCGTAAAATGATCCTCCTCACTTATTTGGTTCAATAATATATATATATATATATATATATATATATATATATATATATATATATAATTTATTAAATTAACTAATTAACATTTAATTAACACATTTAATTAATATTTTATTATATTTTAATTTACTATAGAGGCAAAATGATAATCCAATTTTTAAGATAACTAGCTTTCCCACCTTTAGTAAATATGTGATTATTATTATTTATTTATTTATTATTATTATTATTATTTATTATTAATTATTTCTATTTATTATTATTTATTTATATTTATATTTATTATTATTCTTATTTATTATTTATATTTATTTATTATCATTAATATTACTTTTATATTTATTTACTATCATTATTGTTTTTATATTTTTTATCATTATTATTTATTTTAATTTTTCACTTTTTTGGCTTTTCATTTATATAGTAATAAAATATATAAATAATAGTGATATATGATATGATAAAATATTAATATTTAATTATATATTAATTAAATTTTAATTTAGTGGTGGGGCAAAATAATAATCTAATTTAACTTGACTTCTATCACGCCCCGCCTGGGGGTATGACTGGGCACTGGTGCTCCTGTAAGGACCTCGACTACTAATCAGGCCAAGGCACATTCGGTGCTCGGCTAGCTCGCTCTGCCAGATCCCTGGAAACAAAGGGGCTATATAACGGCCGCAAACACAAACCCTCCGCCATCTCGGGGCCTATAGCCACTCAGGCTTCATAATAACAAACTAACTGGGAACATACTATAAATGAACCTATGCGCTTCTATTAAGGCCACCATGCCGTCTAGTCATTCGAAACTAAACAAAGAAGAATCGGAGCTACGTGACCGGCAAGGTCACCACTAATATCAAACTAAGGCTCTCACACGGCCAACATAAGAACAAATACTAAACAGCTATAGCACCGCACGAATTTACACGACTCACCAACTCAATACTGTGGAGATAATATACACCCGCAAGCTCATGAGTAACACAAATGACGGGATGTGGCCCCGCCTACCCATACCGTACATCAAAATGGAAAATAAACTATACCTTCAATATCAGCTCCTCGGGATGATGTGAGCCGATGACTAATAGGCCGATCGAATCACGAGGGACGCTCCGTCTATGAGTACCGTTGTGCAGTAATGCAAGCCGCCCACTGGGCGTCGTATCACTGGGTACTCGAGTATGCAAAGTAACCGAAACAACCGAATACAACTAAATATAAATAACATAACTAGAAATGTTGAATAGCAAGACATAACTGACTTGAGGAAGTCGGTATAAACCGAATCATGCCAGACCGACAAGGCGCAGGCGTACCGTGAAACGCGACGAATTCCGCCGTCTAATAGCTAGTATATAACACATAAATAGATATACAAGAAGCAGCGTTATTACAATACCAACCCCCATAAGCCGGATGACACCAAGCAAGCAAACAATCTACAGACCCCTACCCGGTCAAAACCAAACGTGTAAAAGGTCACTCTACTCATCTCAAGCCACTCTGAGTTTCTACCGGCTCCCCGGGTTCTACGGCCATAGCCTCTCCGATATAAATAACCGTGTCTCTGGGTCCGGAGGACTCCGTGTAGACAGTAATGATAGGGTCCGGCTCCTGACACAACTCAACAGGTTATCTAAAACCAAGCTACACTCCGTAATAATCGTATGTACACAGCAATGTATAGGGTCTGCTCCCCGACACAAACTCGCGGTGGCTATCTCGAAAACCGGAAGCCGCACCTGTAATGCCGATCAAACCGCTATGGAAAGCTTCATCCCATCTTCGTCCAAGCCGGGACCCGCATGCCACTCTGGAGGACGTAAACCTACCCGGCGACACGACACAACCTGGGGGCGGCGAGGACGCTCAATAAGGGGCCCTCACGCCACAACAAGTCTCAACAAGCAAATAGCCATATAAATAGCAAGCATGTATAATCGAAAAGATTATCTCAAAACCGATTTCTTATTCTCTACTCCTTTCTACTATACCGATTCTTACCGCTTATACTGATCAAATCTTTCTTTAACTGTCAGCTTTCTAATTCGTAGCCACAGTCTCATTCGTTCCGAGTGGCTAGGTCTGTAGCTACAAAACTGCTCGACTATCTGGGTTTTACTTTTACTAGCTTATATTCTCAAAATTGTTTCTTTTTTATTCTATAACATGCTTGCTAATCATGGCCAGGCTATACCTAACTGAATGCTAACTCGCCCTCGCGTATGCTTTTCTATCTTCTTTAACCGAAATAACATACTAAGAACGCAAACCGAGTCTACTGTAATTTACCACTCTCAACATTCAACCTCGAGAGTTTCAAATACGGAGTTTGATTATGATTCACAAAAGCTAAGACTTACTAACTTGTCAAGAACAACTTCACATACCTTAACCTCGAGTTATCCGATCTGGGTCGGGACGAGGCTCGGCCGGGCATCTACCTATTTCTCCCAACGCATTCATATATACATCAATTAGCACTAAATACAACGTTAGCCTCAAGGACGACATCACTGATATAATTATAGCCTAAACTTAGGCTTATCAAAAGACTAGCCGAAACTTGCTATTTTTCGTAAGTCCGGTAAGGGAGAAGTATTCACTTCACAGCCTAGAGCACATAGACACTAGTTTGGAGCAATTTGACTGACTTTGGTCCGTAGCTCGACGATTCGCCGGCTCTATTTTGCGAAACAAACCGCAGGAATGCTCCCCGCCGCTAAATTCCTGTACTCCGAGGTTAATTTGAATTTGGAACGCGTTACGCGTGATCGAGCGATAATTTATCCATATCCTTCGCCCTCTCGTTTTCTCTCACGCTTCGAAAATATAATGAATATACTAATTAAACCGAAGTAAGCATATATATAATGGACATTATAAAACGCATTCAGGGAATGTATTTATAAGTCGCATTCTCGAATGCATTTATAAGTGGCATTTGCTCTTGCGACGCGCTTACTTGGCGTTGTCCGATATTTCCTGCTCTTTTTTATAGCATACGGCTTTCAAATACTTTAACCAACACGCGAATAGGCCATCTATATGCTCTGAATTTTACCAGCGTAACATTCTCCTCCCCTAGGAACATTCCGTCCCGAATGTAGACTTCTATCCATAGGACTTCCCAATTTACTCAACTTGTTTTTAGAAAATTTTGGCAAAGTTTCCTTTGTAACATGGACTATCCCAAAACCCGAAACACGAAAAGTCCAATACAGTAATTATACACGATACTATAGGATTCATTTGATACTAAACATCAATCTTTCTATTTATACATAAACAGAAGGGGTACCGCATAGGTAATACCGACATACTGTCGCCCGACAAAGCTCGGAACAAATGAGAGGATATCTAAATTTTCATATTCCGCTCGCCTCCCACGTCATTCTCTCTGCCTCGTTACGCCACAATACTTTGACAGACGCAATATCTTAGTTCTCAATCTCGCGAACTGTCTGGCCTAGGATAGCTACTCGAACCTCTTCGTAGCTCACTCTTCTCAGAATCTCGGATATCCTCGGACTGACTGCTCGACGGTCCCTATGCATTTCTCGCATGAATACATGAAAGACCATGGGCGGATTCTAATTCCCCCGAGGCGAGTCTGCACTCATAAGCCACTGGCCTATTCTTCGACGATCCATGGCCCGACAAACCTTGGGCCGAGCTTACCTTCCTTGCCGAATCTCATCATCCCTTTCATCTGAGACACTTTCAAAAATACCCACTATTCATCGAACTCAGTCTCGCGCCCACCTATCCGCATATGACTTCGGCGGCTCGTGCACGTAAGCCTTCTCCGATAAGCTTTACCTTTCTTTCCCGACCGCCGAACAATGTTTGGCTCCAATCAACGCCGGTTCTCCTACTTCAAACCAACAACCTGGGCGTATCTACATTTTCGCCCGTATAAAGCCTCAAAAGGCGCCTTATCCGAATAGTCAGGAAAGTGGATACCAAGTATTATAAGTAAACTCGATTAGAGGCAAATGCTCATCCCAGCCTACCACTCAAAGTCTGAAGACACACGCTTCAACATATCTTTCGCGCTCCGAATGGTGCGTTCAAATTTCGCCATCTGCCTGAGGGTGGAACACAGCCAAATTAATCTCGCGTACCTGCATCTCTCCTTAACCATCACAAAATCTGGTCGTAAACTGTGTTCCTCTTCGAAATAATGGATATTGGCACTGTAATCCGACTACTTCTGATATACAACTCAAAGATAATCTTCTGTCGTCGAAGGCGTTTTCACTGGCAGTGAATGGAGCCGATGGTCAATTGTCAACTATCACCCATCTAGAGTCATGTCTATGTCTCGGTGGCCAACGAATCCCGCCACAAATCTATATTTATCGCTTCCCACTTCCGAGAGGCACAACTATGTCCCGAGTCAAACCGCCTAGTTTCGATGTTCTCGTTTCAATTGCTGCGTTTAGGACACCGGGCTACCCACAATTTCTCTTTTTCATACCGGTCACCAAGAGTTTTCGATATCATGATACATCTTTGTTGCGCTGTGTGGTGGAGAGAATAGCGGGCGCAATGTACCAAGCTCATAACTGCCGGGCGGGAGCCCTCAAACGTTCCGGGAACACAAAGACGCGCTCATCGCCACACCCCATCCTCGCTATTTGAAAATCTCGGCGCTTCCCCGTGTGATTCTCGGGCCCTAGCCGGACCAAGTCAGGATCCGCATATTGCCGTTCTTACCTCTATAAATAAGGACGACACAGCGGTGTTCAATTACCGCCCGTTGTCCTTCATTTCTACACGAACGCGCTAAATTGACTAATTGATGTATCTCCTCGACCAACTCCCGTTCTGTTGCAAACACGCCAAACTCCTAACGAATCAGCCTAAGGGCGTTTGCCGCTTCATTGCCTCTTCTAATCGATACAACATATTCGCACTGGGAGCTCGGCATATAATTGACTAATATACCGGCTTGTCTTGCCGAAGACCGATGTAATTTACCGGTGTAGCTAAAGCTTATCTCGGCTTTCTGGCCATATGTTAAGGATACTTGCCGCTTGATAACCCGAATGACCTCACCAAGTGCATTCGTGCCTTTATTCGATCGAGGATCCCGATATTGATCATGATTTCTAATAATTTGGCCGCAGTAACTCAACCGAATAGCCGGTTGAAATGACCAATGTGGCAATAGTCTAACAATGCCTAACTGCTCTACTGAGTACTTATAGTTCATGCATAAACCGCGTAATTGGTGGGCATCTAACCAGATTTGTTATTTTGCTTGAATCTCTGTAAGGTTGACCTATCACCCCAGTGATCAATCTCCGATCTTCACGGGGAGTCTACCGAGACTCGTCTTAGTAAACACCGTGCAAGAGAAGTTCTACCAATTTCTTACGCCTTGTGCGTATCCCTTTGGATTTATAATGGGCTGCTTCGGGAAATTTCTGGGCCTTATGAGCTATTTCAGAAAGACCGGCCTTTTGCTAAGGCTCGTATGTTAATATCTTTATGAGAACTAGCCAGGCACTAGTCTATCACTCACTACCGATGTGGACCTCTTGTGGTACCCATGAGCTATCTCGACTAGAATGGCCGTGGCCGACTTGCGGGTGTTTCACGTAATAACCGGCTAGGTTGACTAAGGCCGACTCTCCCTACAAGGCCGGGAAGACGATGTGCGCCACTATCATACTCGGAAAAATAATTCTCGTATTGCTAACTGAAGTATGCCTATTAGGCCTCTAATTCTCGGTTCTGCACATGCGATATCATATCGATCTCTAGGATGTTTCCTCGCTAATACGCGCTACTCGGTCGTTAGACCGCCTAATCGTGCTCCTTTATTATCTAAATTATCCGATTCATGCTATTACCTCTTGTAAACTTAAAGCCTAGACTGCAACAAAGATAAGTCTCGTTAACTTAATGACCGAGAGTCGAAATAGTTTCTATGGCTTCTACGTGAGTCATACTCAACCCCGCCCTTCTCTTCTCCCCTTTTTTTCGCAAGGGGTCCCGTAGTGCAATCAGAGCATGCTTCCTAGCACTAATCGACTGGGTGATTGTAACCCTATTGGCAGCTAATCACAAAGATATCTCGTTATTTGTACATATATATCAATAACTACGTACAATACATACCGAATTCTCGTAGTGATACGAAAATCTCAACATGCTTTGGCCGAGTCTCATACTCGTACATGATATACCGCTTCTACTGCCTAATATCTCCCGCCTCTCTTGTCGCTTTCAGACTTTCATCCACTGATGTAACAACATATGAGCTTGATTATGGCCCTGCTATTGACATTCGCCACTCTTACAATGTGGGTCAACACCCGAACCTTGGGCCTTACTTGGCATTATATTGAGAGCCCATGATCGGCTCGTCGGGCCTTATCTCAGCCACACCAGGACTAGGAATTGCCGTATCGAGCACTTAACTCTCCATAAGCGGACATACCGCGGCTTTCTGAACCGCAATCTTACCGCCGGGCCCGAGGCTTAATCCTACGATATTCTATCAATTCGGGAGTAATTCACTTCCCACAAAGCCCTGGTAGTTCTGCTTCTCCCCTCATCTGCTTAAGCCGAACTCCCGGCCCGGGCACCCGCCTTACATTGCTAAGCTAGGGTTACCGGTCAAGTCTCAATTCATACTTCTCTTTCGACTCGCAAAATGCACTCATCTCGATTCACATGACCTTCTATCTTTGACGTCACAACCGGATCATAACTATAATCTTGCTGTATGTTCTCATTGCCTCGGTTAGCATATATGACGGACTTGGCCTTTTCCCACTCGAACATGACTATTACTAGGCATTAATTACTGACAGGTCTTTTACACCGCTGAGTACGCTAGCAATCTTACTTCGCTTACCGTCTTATTATTACGAGGGTCCGCACAACTTACATAATCACTGTGGGCTCTTTATGCTTTCTAATACTTAATAGGATCAATCAGCCCTCTTTACTTACCTTGATTTGGCAACCTCACCAAGTCTTATGCCCTTTACTCGGTACTAGAATCAAAGTCAAGAGGTAGAATAGCCCTTTTCTTGTTGCAACAACTAGAAACATAAAACCGTACTTCATACCAAGAGATTGATACAGGGAATCCTCGCATTTCCTCTTTTCCATACTTGTCTCAATAGTCTGACATTATTCATATCTAATCAAATCTTATATATCTAATAAATAAGTCGACTCGTAGGCACGTTATACTTCTACTCCTATTCTAACGTTATCAACGTATACTGGAAATAGTACCGATAAAGGTATTACGCTGGGAGGCCTCTCGTACCTCCTTCGGCCAAGGTTGTAATTATCTTAATATCTCGGGACGGGTAATTTCTCTCGTTGCTATATCTCACCTTCGCCCGTGATAGGGTAATGCCGACCGCTCTTGTATCTCGTAATCAAAGAATATGGGCGAGTTTGTGACTCGACCCTATACCGTACCGCCTATAGCACGACCGACCGAGAAAGAAGAGTAACCATCTCTATCATGCTCGCAGCCTCTCGCCTATAGAATGTGGTGGACAACACATCCATAGACAAGACTTACTTAGCACCTAGCTTTTACCGGACACGACTCCCCCGATACCAAGTTTGTCACGCCCGCCTCGGGGTATGACTGCACCGGTGCCCTAGAAGGACCCGGACTACACCGTGGCCAAGGCACATCTCGGTGCCTCGGCTAGCTCGTCTCTGTGTTCCCGGAAACAGTGGCTATATAACGGCCAGAACACAGCCCTCCGCCATCCGGGCCTATACCACCGTGCGCACAACAACAACTGTAAACATACTCATAAAGAGAACTTGCGTGCCGACAGTGCCACCATGTCAAGCCCAGGTCATCTCGAAATCAAACAAAGGGGCACTGGAGTTACGCACCTAGCCACCACTACTATCAAACTATGGCCTCACACGGCCAACATAAGAATGTAAATACTAAACAATGATATAATCATGGCATCGCCTCATCACTCCCACCGACTCAACCGACCACGTGGAGATAATATACAATTCGTGTTTCTACGAGTAACAATAGAAATGACGGACAGGCCCCGACCTACCCATACCGTACATCAAAATGGAAATAAACTACACCTCGAAATATCGCTCCTGATGACGTGTGAGCCGACGACTCAATAAATATCAATCACAGGATCGCTCTCGTTCATGAGTACCCGCAGTAGGTAATGCAGCGCTGATACCTGGCGCGCATCACTGGGTACCGAGTATGCAAAGCAAATCGAACACAACCGAATACAATCAATATAGATAATATAATTCAGAAATGTTGAATAACAAGAGATAATCGAATTTCGAGAGGAAGCTTCGTATAAATCGAATCATGCTTTTCGTACTGGAGCAAGGCAGAGACGTTACCTATAAACGCGACGACCCGCCGGTTTAGTAGCTGAGATATAACACATAATGATATACAAGTAGCAAGAAGAGCCAATACCAACCCCCCATGTTTCCGATGACACCAAGAAAGCAAACAATCTATATACCCCCACCGAGTTAAAACCAACCAAAAATAAAGTCACTCTACCTATCCGTCACGAGCTTACCGCCCCCGGGTTCCTGCCGGCCATAGCCTCCGATATAAATAACCGTGTT
Source organism: Datura stramonium (assembly GCA_018107945.1). NCBI lineage: Eukaryota > Viridiplantae > Streptophyta > Magnoliopsida > Solanales > Solanaceae > Datura > Datura stramonium. The sequence goes on along the minus strand of JACEIK010001038.1, from coordinate 231,394 downwards.
CCGGTCCGTAGGAATTCTCGTGTGTATTGGGCAGAATGTATAGGGTCTGGGTTCTGACACAACTCAACAAATGGCTATTCGAAACCGAAGCTACACTGCATTAACCGATGCATGACGCAATGTATGTGGTCTCGGTTCCCCGGAGGCCACAAACTCAACAGGCTATCTCAAACCGAGCCGCACTCCGTAATGCCGAATGCATCGCCATGGGGGAGCTTCATCCCATCTTCGCCCAAGCTGGGACGGCATGCCACTCTGAGTGACTAAACCCACCCGCTCGCGGGCGACACGATTACTAACCTCCGGGCTACGAGGATGCCTGGGCTGGGGTGGGGGCCCTCACGCCACAACAAGTCTCAACAAGCAAATAGCCATATAAATAAGAAGTATGTATAACCGAAAAGATTATCCGAAAACCGATTTATTCTAATCTTCCGTACTATACCGATTCTTTACCGTTTATACCGATTCTCAAATCTTTTTCTTAACTATCAAGCACCGTAGCCAATATCTCATCTCTGGTCCGGGAAGGGGCTAGTCTGTAGCCACAAAACTGCCCGACTATCTCGGTTTTACTTTACTAGCTTATATTCTCAAAATCGTTTTTATTTTATAACATGCTTGCTAATCATGCAATAGGTTATATCAACTGAATGCTAACTCACCCTTTGGCGTATGCTTTTCTATCTTCGAACCGAAATACGATACGCGCAACGCAAAACCGCAGTCTACTAGACTTACTCACTTCAACATTCAACTCCGAGAGTTTCAAATACTGGAGTTTACTATGATTCACAAAGCAAAGACTTACTAACTTGGTCAAGAACAACTCACATACCTTAACCTCAGTTATCCGACCGTCTGACGAGGCCTCTGGCCAAGCATCTGTGCCTATTTCTCCCAACCGCATTCATATGCATCAATTAGCACTAAATACAACGTTACTCTGAAGGGGACCCACATCACTTTCGATATAATTATAGCCTAAACTTAGGCTTTATCTGGGAAAGACGGTCGAAAACTTGCTATTTTTCGTAAGTCCGTAAGGAGAAGTATTCACTAATAAAATTAGGAGCACATAGACACTAGTTTGGAGCAATTCTACTTACCTTGGTCCGGTAGCTCGACGAGCCTGGCCGGGCCGTATTTCGCGAAACAAAATCCGTAGGAGCCGCCAAGCAAATTCCTGCACTCCAGGTTAATTTGAATTTGGAACCTGCTTGGCGGTGTAATCGAGCGACAATTTATCCACATCCTTCGCCCTCGTTTCTCACGTTCAAAATATAATGAATATAATCAATTAAACCGAAGTTGGGGGCATATATATAATGACCTATAAAAACGCATTCAGGAGAATGCGATTTATAAGTCGCATTCCTGGAATGCGATTTATAAGTGGCATTCCTGGAATGCAATTTATAAGTCGCATTTTGCCTTGCGACGCGCCGACTTGACGCTTGTCCGATATTTCCCCGGGCCTTTTTATAGCATGTATGAATTTCAAATACTCTTAACCAATACGCGAATAGGCCATCTATGTGCCGGGAATTTTACGGGGTGTAACACTTCCCACTTATATAACAATACAATGAAATGAAATCAAATCAAATATAATTAGGATATGTAATTATGTAGTAATTTGGCTCACTTATCAATTTCATATAGTAAAATGAATTGTCAAAAGGGTCTCTTGCTCTCAGGGTAACTATTTAAACGTTGTAGCAATCCTTGCCATTTGTTGTGCTGATTTTCGCGCAGATGAAGTTAAGATTGAACCCTATATATTCCTGGAATATGTACAATCAAATAATAGGTGATGGAGTGTTTCTTCAACTTGCATTACACACAAAACATAGTCTGTTTCTACCTGTGTTCACCATTTTGCCATCTGTCTACTGTTGCTAGCCTACCATGAATAGCTAGCCAGGTAATAAACTGGTGTCTAGGCAAACTTTCAATTTCCATAACAATACTTTTCCAGTATACTTTAGAGTGTTGTGGTACCATGGATAGATAGGCTTTCTTTATATTGAAGTTTTCCCTTTGGCAAAAGGCTGATAGTTCTGTTTGCAGATTTCCAGCACCAAACCAAAGCCTTGCAGCAACTAACTTCTTAACAACCCAGCATGCTCGAGTGGGAGTTTGTAATGTTTTCCAAGATTTACCCTTTATGTAGAAGCTATGGACCCGTTGGATCCACAGTGTTATCTTCTGTTTGGTGAGTGCCCAAAGTAGCTTGCAAATAGCTGCTTTGTTCCAAACAAACATATCAATGATATTCAGTCCTCCAGCTGACCTAGGCAGACACAATGTATTCCAAGAGACGAGAGCTTTTAGTGAGGCTGTTGTACCTCCTGTCCAGAGGAATATCTTACAAGCACTTGTGATTAATTTGAAGCAAGCAGTACGTTTGTACTTCAAACAACACATTTTTTATCAATTGCACCCTTCCACCGTAAGATAAGAACTTTGTTGTCCAGCTTTTGATTCTTTGAAGTATTTTCTCGACAAGAGGCAGATACTGTTGGATGCTTAGTTTTTTGGAAGACAATGGCACTCCTAAATACCTGAATGGAAGCTCATCTTGGGTGAACTGTAAGTCGACTAGTATATGGTCCTTAAAGCTTTGTGAAACTCCCGCCAAGTAAATAGAACTCTTTGCTTCATTTGCATGTAAACCTGATGCCTAGAAAAATTGTGTGAAAGTATGGAACATCAATTTGATAGAAACATCGTCAGCTTTACGGCACAACAGTAGGTCATCCGCAAAGCAAATATGTACCAGCTGTAGCTTCTCACACCTAGGGTGGTAGTTGAAGTCCGGGATATGCCTTAGTTGCTTCAATGACATGTGGAGATACTCCATAGCTAGGACAAAGAGATAAGGTAATATGGGGTCACCTTGCCGTAGTCCTTTCCTGGCTTTGAACTTAGGAGTAAGACCACCATTAATTAGAGGTGAGTATTGCATCGTGGTAACACATTCCATGACAAGGTTAACGAACCTATAAAGGAAGCCAAACTCCAGCAGAACCATTCTCAGAAATCCTCACTCAACTGAGTCGTAGGCCTTCCTTATGTCAATCTTTATCATGCATCTCGGAGAGACTCCTTTTTGTGAGTATCCTTTTACCAAGTTCATAGGCTAGGATCACGTTATCGATGATGCTTCTACCCTTAATTAAAGCAGACTGAGTTGCCCCCACTAGGCAATTCATTACAAGCTTTAGCTTGGAGGTGAGTATTTTTGCAATCAATTTATAGAGAGTAGTACAACAAGCAATTGGTCTGAAATCAGCTACATATGTCGGATTTGGGACTTTTGGCACTAAAGTCACAGTTGCACAGTTTATTCCTGACAGGAGTTTCCCATTTTGAAAGAATTGGAGCACCGCTTGTGTGACCTCCTCTTTTATGAATCCCCAACAAGTTCTTAAAAATTCTACGAGAAAACCATCAATCCCAGGACTCTTATCTGATGGCAATTCATTGAGTGCCTTTTGCACATCTGCTTCCGTCACCTCTTGCAATAATACTCGTTGTTGCTCAATAGTAAGGCACAGGCCATCTCTTATAATTGTTATGTTAAGACAAGGTGTTTCATGCGCATTCGTTCCTAAGAAGTTCTTGAAGAACTTAACAAACTCTTACTGCACCAAGTCAGCATCTGTTAACATTTCACCCCTTTCGTTACTAATACTTGCAACTCTGTTCTTTGCATACCTAGCCTTTAGGAAAGCATGAATTTTTTTTTATATTAGAGTCTTCATGAGCAATCTAGTATGCTCTAAACTTCTGCTGTAATAATCTCTCCTGTATATTAGACCAGTCCTCCACTTATTTCATTAGCACTCTCTCTTCAGTGATCAAACTTTGGTTGAAAAGATCTGTCTATAACAAGGTCTGAGTTATACTATGGTTCTTCTTTAGTTGCTCTACTTTACTGTCCACTTGATTGAGCTCCTTGTTCATACTAACAGCTTGTTGTCCAATGATATGGAGCTTCCTTCAAATGCGGTACATAGTGTGCCCATTAATTGGTTGCCTCCAAACCTCTTGGACTAATTGCAAAAAAGCTGATTGTCTCAACAGTTCGTTATACAATCTAAATGGTCGTAGTAGCATGTTCCTTCTTACTTCAGTATTAACCACTATAGGTGAATAGTCAGATCAGCCTGGTGGGAGGTAATGTGCTTCCAGATTTGTATAATTCATGAACCACTCAGCATTGCCCAATATCCAATCAATGAGACTATAAATACGACCTTCAACATCTCTTTTGTTACACCATGAGTATCTACAACCCCTCTTTGTCAGCTGTCCCAGCCCTATCTCTTCCGCACACTCCTTAAAATCTGCTACATCAGTGATATGAACTGGCAATCCATTAATTCTATCTTCAACAGACAACATTGTGTTGAAGTCACCTAATTAATACCACCCAAGGATCAGTCATGGTAGCATTTATGACTTTGAGTTGTTGCCAAATTTCTTTCCTCTCTATCACAGTATTGAAGCCATACACAAACACCATTTTGCATTTGGACGTGGTTCCAATTTCCTCCACTGTACAATGAACAACCTAGGAGGTTGAATATAATATGTTCACCCTGACCTTTTGATGTTGCCAGCAAATCCACAATCTTTCATCCGGTATTGCTGGATAGTCCGTAAATATCTGCCAGTTCGCCCCCAATCTTCTCTTTATGCTATCAGCCTTATGCACTTTTATCTTTGTCTCCAAACAACCTACTACGTCCACTTTATTCTTCGACAAGAAAGCTAGCAAACCTTCTTATTTAAAGGGCTGGTTCAGCCCTCTAATATTCCAGGAACCAAAAATCATAGAGGTTGGAACATGGTGTCTCCCCTTATTACCTCTTGGCCACCTCCTCCCCCATTATCCAAGTTCAACTTACTAAATCTGTTGTGGGATAAGGTTTGATCTACCTGCTCAAGCAGAGCTTTGCTCACAGCCTACTCTTTTTCTCTGCTTTTTCCTGGTACTTTCCATGTTTGATCTACTTGAACCTAACCCTGGGCTCTGTCCTGCTGCTTTGGCTTTGCCACTGGAACTTCATCAATGTGAGACTTGTTATTTACTTGGCTTCACTATCCAAGTCTGCTTCTTCTTCTTCCAATGCTCTATTGGGTGCTCCACTTTCTTTTAACACTGGGGACACAAGCTTGGTTTCCATTCATAGTCAAGTAGTTGTTCCCTCATATTACACCCCCGATCCTCTAGCATAATAGAGTATGGGAATGACTGTGTTATGTCTATTTCAATCAGCAATCTAGCATAAGAGACTCGTTCCCTTTGGGCTGTAAGCTTATCGGTGCATATAGGCTTCCCCAATCTACTCGCTATCCTGCCCAGGTTCTCTATTGCCCAATACCGGATAGGCAAACTCGGTAGCCTCAGATGGGCAATATCCTCCATACCTCTTCACTGATCTAAAAATCTGGTTCCTACTACTTCAATATAAAGGGTCTGTCAGTTGAATATGTATGGTCCACTGCCAAGCACAACTGTTTTGTCTGCTGCATTGGTAAATCGAGGGAGGAAGTACCCGTCAGTGTGTAGAAACACCTCCAACGTACTCACAAATTTTCAGACATTATAGACAAACTTCAACATTTTCTTGAATAGCGGATTTCCCCAACAGCATAACCTACCAATGCATTCTTCCATTTGTCAATTTTAGTCGCAATTTCTACCTCATATAGTGTTACTATTTTCACTCCTATCTTTGAAATAAATTAATAATAGTTATTAACTTTAGCTTCAAATAAAGATTTAGTTGTATGACTTCAATTTGAAATCATTGTTAGTTTATGCAAATATCATGAGTATAATCATACAAAAAAATAATTTTGTTGAACATAAAGCTTCTGTTAACCTGAAAAACTTTTGACTTAATAACACTCGAACCAAATAGAGATATTAATAATTAAATTAAACAGTTAATGAGTAATAATATAACTAACTAAAGATAAATATTAATCTAATTTTGTTCCACTAGATGACAATAAAACACAAAATCATATGACCATTTATTACCCATTAAAATGATTGGTTTAAACTTTAGGTTTGGATCCTTCTAGTTATTTTAAGTGATATTTTATTTGATCTACGGACCGGCCCAACCCACTTCACTCAAACTAACGGGCCATCGAACTTATTTGGATCGGGTTAAAACCCTTATTTTTAAGTGAGCTTCAAAAATCACAGTTCAAGCCTATTAAATTGCGGGTTGGGTTAAATTGATCCATCAGACCTAGCCCATATTGAGGCTCTACCCGGGAACTTGCAAATGATTGTTTATTTAATAGCCGATGGTTGACGTTGAATTTAAGTAGATTTGGATAATATGAATACCCATTTTATTTGTTGGGTAATTCTTCTTATCCGTATTAAATATGGGTAAGTCGGTAATTTATTTATTTTTATTAAACTTGTTTTTGATCAGCCCGTATCCGACTCGATCCACTCGTTTGTCATTCTTAATTGTGATCCTATACTTAATGCTACTTCGATCAATAAAATTTTATTTATCCAAAAAAAGTTTTACACCTCCTCGAGTTGGGGTGTGACCATTCATATTGTGCCTCCTTATGAAAAAATTAGTAACCCTTTGTACGGTCACTTGTAACTTTTTATATAATTACCGTTCATTAAAGTTGAATTAATAAAAAAAAAAAGGGGGAGATCTTAGTTCTTGTGTCATACTCGAAT
>JACEIK010001038.1:209410-224495 GCA_018107945.1 Datura stramonium | reverse complement strand
TATCTGAAATTATTTTAATTTTTTAAAATTAAATTTGAACTTTGAAGCTTCAAAATTTTATTAATGGTAGAATTGGAGGTTTAAATTTACAAAGGAATTTCACAAGATTTGAATTTACAAAGAAATTTCTTTGTGAAGGATTGAGACGAGAATCCGACAAGGCTAGTCCATGGTTGCAATGTTGCATGTGTTTTTAATTATTTGAGCATTATATTTGTTACATGGTATCAACTTTTGTCACACATGTATCACGTACATATTGAAAATTTGTGATTAATAAATAGTGTTGTTTAAATGGATTATTTATTTGGTGTCACTAAAATTCTTAAAGTTTTATACACGTGAGATGATGTGAATACGTGATTTGAAAGATATGATTAGTAAATAGAATTCATTAAGATGGTCTATTTATTTGAGTCGTTAGAATATTTTCAGTGTATGATGTGTAAATTGTAATGAGTAAGTGTATGCTAGTAATAGATTTTATCTACCGAAAGGAGATTTATCTTGGATACTAGTAATACTTAATTAATTCATGAGAAAAAATATCGAGGATTTCACCCAAAAAGGAGAAAACATAATATCTTGAAATCTCAGGTGTATTAATCGAGAGAACAATTTATTGTTTTGTGTATCTTACTTACACTTTGTTTGGATTATGGTTACTCATGGTTTTATAACATACGGTACTGTATTCTATGGTATTGTAATGTAAATACAATGTTTGGTTTACTCATGGGTAACCACCATCCAAACAAAGGGTTAGAAGAAAATCACATTGTATACCTTGTGCTCATGGATAATTAAGAGAATGAAAACTTAACTCAGGCTTTTTTAATCTTTAACTTTGCCTAAAACGATTATTTCAGATTTAGTCATAGTTCGACGATCATGAACTTCATGATCTTTGATTGACCTAAAATTTGATGAGACTATCGAAAGCTACCTGGTGAATGATGCTCACGACTTTACAGTATCAATGTCGTATCCGTCATTCTGAGGTCGTTTAGATGGATTTTAGATAGTTTGTTGGATTAAAATTTGATTTAAATATGAAAATACTATTCTTTATATCGATTTTATTTATGTTAAATCTAGAACTTGCTTACACATTATGATTTAACATGAATTGCTATATGATAATAATATAGATCAGATTATTTTTTTTCTTAAATCTCTTGAATCGGATGTATAACCATTTCATTTTACAAAATATTTGTTACACTTTCATGGAAAAAAGTACACCAAAATATATGTTGTAGTTTAAAGGTGCAACCTTCATTTGTATCCTAATAAAAAACACATGTGTCCATCAAATTATATTATCAAATATATGTTTAGTATAATAAAAATGAAATTAAATTATTATTAGAGAATATTTTACAACTTATTTATTTGGAATATACTATTCATTAATTAATAGATGCTAAACTTGATAACCTTCTTTGTTTTTCATCATTAGAATCTTCTTCATACAATGAAAACAAGAGATAATGATATGATCGGACAACATACCAAATACATAATTAATCGGAAAAAAAATTGATTCAAACACATATACTTAAATGCTCGCGCGAAGCGCGGCCATGTTCCCTAGTTTGATGATATAAGTAACATAAATCATAAAGAGCTTGTACGTAAAAAAACTCAGATAAATACAAACACATATTGATAATAAACTTTCAACCTACCATTTTGAGGTATCAATCTTTTATTTTCACTATTAGATGATAATTTTGTATTTAATCCTTCAATTTTGAGGCCGTGGATTCAAACTTTTAATTGTCGGGTGGTGTAAAGCTTTATTTTGTGCTATGTGATATCCTCCTCAATAACTAATGAGGTGATGATGTTATATATGGACTTGAAAAGGTCGACAATATTGTTTAATTATTCACACTCTATAATGATCCACAAAATAATTTTTTGCGTCATCAAGGAATATAAATGGTTGAAGTATAATAATCGAAACTTTTAGCTGATATAACTTTTGCATTTTTAATAGAAAATGAAAGAAAAATAATTAATGAAAGAAAGTTTTTAAAAAATAAATAAATCTGTTAATTATTAAAATGAAGAAAAATGCTCAAAAAAGAAAAAGAAAAAAAATAAACGGAAATGACTTTAGAAGCATGCCACATCATCACATTCAAAACCTTCCTTTATATATATATATAGATTTTTTTTAAAAGAAAAAACTCAAAACTCTTTTTTAAAGAAAATCTCAAAACTCTTATAAAGCATGCTAATTACTTTAATCTTTCGCTTATGTACCTCTTTGTATTCTAATCATAGATTAAAATATCAAAAAATATAACGGCTGAATGAACATGATGGACACGGTAAATTCAATTACTATAAATTATGCTTATTTAAATTTTAAAAATACTAAAAAAATACTTCAAAAAGATAAATAGAAATGAAGATCATAGAAGTATGCCACATAGGCATGCCCATAACCTCCTTATATATATATTTGATATGATTACGTCACTGCATAACTTTTTTTCTCAAACTTGTCTGTTCCTATTACTAGTTAATATCATATTTTATTATTTATCTCGCTCTTTTTCTTTTTGAGTAAAGGTTCAAAAATACATCTGAACTAACCGTTTTAAGTAGTTTAGTACTTGAACTATGCGAAATTTGTGTTTAGTACCGAACTATCACCTCAAGCTTGCGTAAACACACCTCGAACATTTATATTTCTATGTGTGATACACTTGCCATATTACATTTAAAAAAATTCCACGTGTATAATTATTTCCACCATGACAAAGCTTAAATAAATTGGAAAATAAATTTACAAAATATTTTATAATTATTATTTTTTTTATTTTTTACTAGAAATCAAAAATTATTTTTTCTCCCAATTCAAAAACCTAAACATAATACAGAAACTCCAATAACTTACTCATCAAATTCGCAATCCACCAAGATTTTTTACACTACTACACAAAAAGTTATAAAATCGAGCAAAAAAAATCATAAATTTTGAAAGAATCCACCAAGATTTTTTACACTACCACACAAAAAACTATAAAATTGAGCGGAAAAAAGCCACAAATTTCGAAACAAACTGAATAGAAAATCAAATAGAACAAACCCTTTAATGGGTTTCTCAAGATTCAATGGCAATGGACAGAGGAGAGAATGATAAAATTAAATCATAAAGAAGAAGGATGAGTTATTACAAAAATGAAAAATAAATTGAAGAAATATGAAGAAGAAGAGGCAAGAAATCTGCAATTTTGCAGAAAAGATAAAGAAGAAGAACAGTAATTAAAAGCAATTTTTTTAAATAAACGAAAAACCTACTCAAGAAATTAAAACGCTTGGAATGCCATGTAGACAATTTTAATGTCTAAACATCACTCACACACGTGGGAGTGTTTAAAATTACGATTTGGTCCACTTCAGCACTCAGATATGTTTCTATAACTCCGAGAGGAGGGTACAAGTACCTAACGCAAACTTCGCATAGTTTCGGGTACTAAACCGCAAAAGCGATATAGTTCAGATGTGTTTTTGAACCTTAACTCTTTTTTTAACAATTTTACCTCATATTTTATTTATATTTCTATAACATTTATATTTATTTTTAAATTATTAATATGTAATCTTAAATAATATTAATGAATATATCATAAATTATAATTGAAAATAAAATAAATATACAAATTATACTTTAAATTAAAAATTAAAAAACCAAAAACAAACACAAACAAACAATTAAAAAATAATAATTTCCAACTTATCCCATTCAGCATACAACAATCCAACAACTTGTATGACTCAAATAATTTCAAATAAGTTGAAGAGTCCAATGCCTCATAAAAACACCTTCCTTAAATATAAAATTACTTTCTTTTTATATAGTAAATCTTTGTCTCTGCCTTTCTCTTCTCTGCACTAAACTCAAATATTTTTCACACTATTCATCTTTCTCTTCACAATACAATAATTCTCATATCACAATTCAGAAAAGAAACACATCTCTATAGGTGTAATAACAAAATAATAAGTTAATAATATTATAAAATATAATTAATAATGAATAATTAGTGATTAGATTATTGCATTGGTGATTCCTCATTGTCTAAGTTACACAAAAAAAATAATTATTATTTTCACTTCTAATATTAAAACACACACAAAATCCAAGAAATAACAAACTTTCCTGAGTCCGCGAGAATGTTGTTGTAAAATGGATTTGTTATTGAAAGATTCGTCCAATAGCCCATAAGATTACATGAATTCTCATATACTGCACAACTCAACATTTCTTCAGTTTCAACTCTCTCCTTCACTCATCATCTCTTTATCTCTCTTTATGTATATATTTACACAAAAACAGATACAATCTCAAACAGTTTCTTTGAATTCCTAATGGCGGGTCTTTTCGCTTCTTCTTCTTCTTCTTCGTCGTCGTCGTCTCAATCAGCCTCTGTTTTTGCTTCTCGTTTGTTGTATTTACTGACGGTACTTTCAGTATCGCTCGCCGTTTTCGCTTTCGTTCTCCAATGGCGTGGCGGGTTACCCGACCCGAGTGTTCGATGGGTATCCGATTACGATCCAAGTGTGTTTCGGGTAGTGGACGGGTCGACACCCGTACGTTTATCGTCTTCTTCCTCGTCCTCTGGTTGTGAAGATATCCTTGGCCAGAGCCGTACGGCGGCGTTCCCCTACTTCAGGGATTGGAAGTTTAATCTCGGGTCATTTTCCGGGTCCAATATCAGGCCTAAGGTTTGTTCCATCGTTTTATCCTCCGTTTCTTCACAAGTTTCGACATATGTTATGTGCATCTCTTTATTTATTATTGATATAACTTCATGTTGAAGTACTGCTTAAACTTTTTATCAGTTGAAGAAAAATGGACACGTTTCTGTCTTTATTGGCCAAGTGTCTTTTTGCTACTGTGGATGAATTGTGAAAAAGTTCCTTTGATGATGTTGGGGTCCACCTGTTTTGATAAATTATGTAGTATTAGTTCTTGGCATTTTCTGATTGTACAGAATCTTGTTCACAATTTATTTTTCTTTTAGCATTCATTTGTATAATATTTTAATGTTAACACAGGTATTAGTTATTTTATTTTTTATTATATATAAACTAATAGTATTTAGATTACCTTGTAACTTGTACACATTAGTTATACTTGTTTCTAGCTTATACACGCGCGCGATTCTAAATTGCTGCTATTCTCTTATAATTTTACTACATTGCATTTGATATGTTGAATTTTATACATGAATATGTTACAATTATTATATGTGATTTAATACATGAATAAATCACCTCCTAGCGGACGACCAAACGACCCCTACGTACATATTTCTTAGTGTTGGTTTTTGGCTCTGTTCATGTTACGTCTCAGCTATTTAAGTTAAGCTTTACTATTCTCTTCTCTTGGACTTAAATAGTTCTATATCAGTACCCTAAGGGACATGTTACCTTTGCTTGATGTTAGATATCAATCACTACAAGTACATCCGGTGGCTTAGAGCAGATTCTACCCTGGATATTTTATCATAAGGTTATTGGTGTAACAAACTTTTTCCTGTTTGTGGAGGGAAAAGCTGCATCCCCCAATGTATCAAAAGTGCTAGAATCCATTCCAGTAAGTGTTCATATCTCCTTAATATTTTCATTACATTATTTTGTCTTGAACATTCTGTTTCATCGCTTCTTTGGTTTTTGTGTGGGCTTGCCATATTTCATCTCTTGATTAATATACAAAATGTGTATATTCTGCAGGGAGTAAGAGTTATATATAGAACAAGAGAGCTAGAGGATGTACAAGCCAAAAGGTAACTAATCTTTGCGTATTTTATACATTTTCTATGCCTAAACTATGAAGATGAGGTCTCCATTCACGTCTCTGTTCAGTTGAGTAGATATTATTTCCTATTGCTTTGGGAAATGTTTGTTATCCCTTAAGTGGGTTTTATTTTCTGTATTTAGCCTCATATCGTTCAATTGCTTTATGTTGCTAATGGATGGATGCAAGTAATAGTCACACTTTAAAACCCAAGGAGGAGAGAAACATTTATCCAGAGTTAGATGAGTAAAAGCAAAGCTTTCTTTATAAACTAACATGTTTTAGCATTGGTTAACAAGTTTCCAGAACTTGTTGGGAGTTCCTTACTTAACAACCTATTATATATCAGGAATAACTACAATGCTTGGGAGGAGGGGGTTGATGTTAACCAACTTGTTTACCTATTACAAGCAAGCAGTAATTATCCAGGGCAGCAGTGATAACAAATTCTCTATTCTATTTGTGTCTTGAGACCTCTTGACATTGTCACCCTCATTCAAACACTTATATTATGCTTGGTTCCTAGAAAGGAAGGGGAAGGGTAAATGAGAGTGATTCATTGATTTATTTCCCCTACGTGAAGAACCGAACAGTTACTTCCTTTATTTGGTGCACTGGAAGGTAAGTAAATGAGATATACTTCTTTCACCCCCTTATTAAACACGAGAAATAACTCTTTCACCTCTCGTCTTCCGACCCTTCCTCCTTCCAACCCAAGCTACATTCTACTTGCGTATACTTTAAGTCATTCATCTTGAGTAAGCTTGGATCTGTTGTGAGTGATATATGACTAATGTACTGAAGAATTGGTCTCTGAGCATAAAAGTTTGACTATAAAAGTGGAATGTATTATAGCTTTTGTCAATTCTTTTTATTTATAAGTGAGATCAATTTATTCATCAGATATTGCTAAAGAAGAGACTTTCTTTTCTTCAATCTTGACTTCTCAATTTCAAAATTCCTAGAAAAGTTGAAGGCATTTAATATCAGTTTGTAATAGACTTTAATGAAGAAGTGACTATTCAAGTTACTAACTTAAATCAAACTAAATTTAGCGCGAAATTTCCATATGGACTAGTAGACATGCTCTGTTCCCTGTACTTCATCTCACCTCTCTATTAAATGGACTTATTATTTGATATACTAATCTATACTGTCTTGTGTCCTAGTCGGATTTGGAATGAAACTTGGCTGGCTGGATTCTTCTACCAACCATGCAACTACGAGTTATTTGTTAAGCAGACTCTTAACATGGAAATGGCCATCGTCATGGCAAGGGTATGATTGCTATAACTTCATCTGTTTCCAGTTAAAGGTTGCCTTTTGATCCATTTCATTGCCTTGTAACTCTACAGGAAGCTGGAGTGGAGTGGATCATTCATCTTGATACTGATGAGCTATTACATCCAGCTGGAACTAGTGAGTATTCTTTACGGAGACTTCTGGCAGATTTACCCGAAGATGTTGATATAGTGGTCTTTCCTAATTATGTAAGTAATTGAGCTTGCTCTAGGCTGTATTTTAACTGTGTCTAAGCATGTAATTACATGCATGAATTTTCAAAAAGTATTTGCTTCCTTTTCATTTTCTGCTGTCTTTTCTTCTTGTTTGGTATCTTCGCTGATGATGGCAAATATTTCAGGAGAGCAGTGTTGAGAGAGATGATGTGAAAGAACCTTTTGGTGAAGTAAGATATCTTTCACTCTATCCTTTTTCTTATCTTTCAAGTTCTAGTGTTAAATTCAATTGTTTGGCTGGTACATCCTCCACTGCTATACATGAATAGGTATAGATTTTCTTAAAATAAATTTGGATAATTCTATTACCCAATACTTGAGAATGGAGCAATAGCTAGTAGGCAAAGAGTTCTCTCTCCAGATGAATGAAAAGCTTCACATCTTGCAAAAGGTTGCTTTGGAGTAGACATGGTGGAGGCAAGAAAGAAAAAGTGTACCAAATATAAGGAGCTTGAGTGCTAGACTTTGCTCTTTTTTGTTAGCAGCCAGAATTTGTTGTTTTGCTTGGAGAAAGTTTTCATAGTCTGTAATTTGTATTAGTTATGCAACCAAAGTTCTTTTAGACTGTTTACCAGTAATCTCTGTATCATGTGGCAGGTCTCAATGTTCAAGAAGAATTTTGACCATCTCCCAAAAGAAACTTACTTTGGAAACTACAAGGAAGCAACTCGTGGTAATCCTAACTACTTTTTGACTTATGGAAATGGCAAATCAGCTGCACGAGTTCAAGATCATCTTCGTCCTAATGGTGCTCATAGATGGCACAACTACATGAAAAACCCAAAGTATGCTTGTTCGGCATGTAATTTCTAACTTGTTTTCCTTTTATCTCTATTTCATTTTTTATTTATTCCCAGTCCCCTAGAAGCACCGTATTATTGAAGTTGAAAACACACACGTAATTTTGTCATGCTCTTTCATTTCTTCTTTATATTCTTTCGAATGATCTATTTTATATATCATTTTTTAGCTATCTAGTTTACTTCTTAAATTTATGATACTGCAGTGCAGCAGCACATTCTCCCTTTAAATGTTTCCACTTCTATGATGAAAAATGTATTTTCTTATTATTGTAGAGAGATCAAACTGGATGAGGCTGCTGTTCTGCACTACACATACCCGAGATTTTCAGATTTAACTTCACGACGAGATCGTTGTGGATGTAAGCCTACAAAAGAAGATGTGAAAAGATGCTTCATGCTAGAATTTGACAGAGCTGTGAGTAACAAGCAGGCTATTGTGCTTAATCATGTCAATCTGGATTACAATAATAATTTTAGTGCAATTCTCAAGAAACTTTAAATGCTCGTAACAGTGATATGCAGGCAGGCTAAGTGAACTAAGAGCTAATAGGGTGTAGTTATCTTGAAAAGTAAAAGAAACTAATGAGTTCAAAAATCTGGAAAACAACACATATGCAAAAAGCACGGATTTTGTCCAAGGATGGACTGTATAGTTTCTTTGTTGATTAATTTTCATCTTTACATTGCAGGCTTTTATAATAGCTTCCACTGTGACGGAGGAGGAGATGCTTCGCTGGTAATAATTCTTTTAACTTCCCTTCCTCTGAATTCATGCTAATCAGTAGAGTGCTTATTTAGCCAAATCCTTCCCTTATAATATGGTAAAATCTAATTTCATACTGATCTGTAGTCCGTGTAGTGCTTGATTTCTTCTTGGTTTGTATCTTGGAAATGCTGACAGATTAGTTCTTGGATCAGGTACCGTGAACATGTTGTTTGGACGGATAAAGCACTCACACGGAAGCTTATCAAGAAGGGCATATTGACACGCATATATACTCCCATGGTAAGATCAAATAATACTTGATTGTCAAAGCTCCAGTTTATTTTGAGGGCCATATAATCACAAGAAGTTGAACTCATAATAACATTTTTTTGCCTGTAGATTATTATACAGGGTTTGAAGGAATCTGGCGTTTTCGCTTCTGTTATTGCTTCAGCACATAGAGATATCATAAAAGAAGAGTCTTTATCTTCTACAGGAAACAGAAACACTTCCGGATATTCTGATACTTTTCCGAGAAAGATGGGTCGTCTATTGGAACCTCAAGCAACTGCAAGGAAATTCCTGGAATTTAGTGAAACAGATCTTCAGGCATTTCCACCCGAATCACCTCCTGGCCTGGATGGAATTCATCGATACAAAATACCTTCTGAACAATAATTCTTCTTGAAGAAAAAGCACTGATATACCCTAGGGAAGATAGAGCTGTACATGAGGTCTTTCATGAGTTGAGGTACATGAGTATCTAGCAAAAGAATTCAGATTCATATCTTAGAGTCACTTGGAATCATAGAGAAGTATTCTTAAAGATTTGGCCAAATTCTTTCTTGTCATTCTTTTTTTTCCCCTACCCCATTGAGAGCTTTGGAATTTTTTCAATTTTTGAGGTGTATACATGACAGAATGCTTTGGAGAATGACATTTCATTCATGGGGTACATTTATCATTTTAGATGTACAAGAACAGATCCCTCTCATGCCTCAATCCTTCGAAGATTTTCATGTCTGTCCGCGATGAGCTACTTTTTTTACTTTATTCTGTTGGCAATGACTGACTATTTTCGTGTCGAATCCTTCAAAGATGTACTACTTTTGGAGGATCGGAACTGCACTATCTGATATTTTTAGAGAATTCGAGCAACATAGCATATGTGTACCCGTGAAAATTGGAGGGTTGCAAAACACATTTTTTTCAAAAAAAATAATTGGTTAGATGATAGTCTGAGAATTTTATGATATATTGCTATTGTACTATAATAATAAACTGTCTTCTGAGAAAAATAGATAACTGACTGGTCAATATCTTATCTATTCCTCATTACTTAACAAAATGCGTCAGTTTCATCTACAATAAAATTGACATTTATTTTGTCAGAAAACATTTTGCATTCACGTAGGGTTTGAAAAAAGGGCATCCAAAGAAATTTAATGATGCCTAATGCAAACATCATAAGTAGCTAATTTCACAGTTCAAATTCGTGACTATTGTCTCTAGAGCTCCCTTCTTTTCTCTTTATTATGTAGGAAAGAATGTAATTCTTAATTTTTGGCCTCTTAAGAACTTTGCAGGACCACTTTTATTCTTATGAGAGGCAAAATATAGTGCTTTGCCTGTAACACAGTTTTGTAATATAACTGGACTTCCTCTAAACTATATATGTCAAATGGAAAGGTTGTGTGGAGCTTTCTGATTTGGTAGAGGACTTTTCTTAACAAAAATAAAAAAAATATCATCTTCCCTCTTTTTTTTTAAGTGTAAAATCAGCCTCTAACCTATTGAAAACTCAGGTTTGCTTCATGTGAACATTGTCCATCTTTTATTAATTATCAATAGAACATATAAAAACTGAAATATTATTTTATTAATAATAGAAAAGGACTGCAACTCCATGCTTATTATGCTGCCAAATCAATCAGAAGAATTTGGTCTGAATCAGGTTACTACTATTAGCAAAAACAATATAAAAATTTGATGAAAGGAAATCATCTAAGTTGGCAACTTTCATGCTTTTAAATAAATAAAATCTCATCATTAAGAGCTGGAAATAGAGACTCCTTATATAAACAATTGATTAGAGAAAGTTATAAAGGAACATTAGAGTGGATATCAATCAGATTGTAGTGAGATGAATAGGATATCTACACCTTTAGCCTCTCGTAATTAGAGGTCTCGGGTTTGAGTCCTAACGCGAATTAGAAATAGTCGGAGATGTGAGAGTTGACAAGTGAGAAAACAAAACAAAAGCAGATAGATGAAGTGCTGACTTTGACAACTACTAAATCTTTCTTCAATATTCTTGTGAATTAAAAAACAACTTCATGGTAGGCAACTTTTTAGTTTGACATTCTGTGAGTCCATAGACTTTTTCAAGTTGCTAAATTTGTTTGCCTCATTGTTCAAAACCTCTACTTAAAAGTACATATATATGGAGTTTCATACTCACTAGCAAAACCCCACAAAAGAAAAAAGGGAAGTCTTTTACTACCTCAAAAACCAAAATGGAAGGAAATACAGGACAACAGGAGGAGTTATTTGCAGAAATTGATCAAAAAATAGATGATCAAGCATATAGTGATGGTGAAGCAGCATCATGTACAACAGATGGGAATGAAATAGTGAATATTGTTGTCACAGCTGATCCAATCTTACAATCAGAATCTATGCCAAGAGGGTATACATACTCGTGGAGAAGGCGAATACAGAAAGTTCTACCTCTATTAAAGATGGACGAATACAACAGGCATGAGTATGATCCGAAAGTAGTTTCTTTAGGACCTTACCATCACGGTAAGCCAGAGCTGCAGCTAGCAGAGGATTTCAAGCACATAGCCCTTGAAATGTTTGTTTCGGGTAGCAGCAAAGACATAGCTTATTTCTATAACAAGATACTAGAAGTTGTTGACAATGCAAGAAGTTGTTATGTTGATGGCTCCACAGACAAGTACAATGATCATGAATTTGCCTTAATGATGCTTCTTGATGCCTGCTTTATTATCAACCACATTGAGCTCAGCACATCGGATAGGTATAACAAACTCAGAACCACCAGGCACCATCTTGGGATGTTGGCGTTATCAACAACAGTTCGAGACATGTTTCTGCTTGAGAACCAAATTCCATTTTGGATCCTGAAGCTCTTGATCAGCTTACGATATGACAAAGATGAAGGAGAAGAATTGCTCGAGATGTTCTTGAATTTCACCCTATTCGGTGAGTATGAACAGAAAGGGGAAATGACTTACAACCATGTAGAAGAGCCTCTCCATCTTCTTGAAGCATTTAGGACAAGACTTGTGTCACAACAGAGTGAAGTCAGGAATTTGCATCGTACTTGCACACCTCAATGGCTAAAGAGGAAGAAAAGTATCAACAATGATCGCGTTAACATGAAAAGTTACATTCACTCCTTTCGTTCAGTGACTGATCTCAAAGCAAAAGGTATTTACTTCAAGCCTAGCTGCACTCATTCACTGAAGGACATAAAATTCAAATCAAGATACTTCTATGGGCAGCTAGTACTTCCAACTTGGTATGTTTCTATCTACACAAAGGCATTCTTCCTGAACATGATAGCATATGAGATGTGCCCCAATACTGTTACTGATCGTGCTGTGACATCGTACGTGTACTTCATGAAATCACTAATCGAGAGCCCCAGGGACGTTAAAGAACTACGCGAAAAACAGATACTATTCAACATGCTTGGTAGCGATGAGGAAGTGGCAAGAATGTACAAAGAGATCAACACATATGGAGTGAACAACGCGCACATTTTCTACAATGTGAAAGAAAAAATTCAAGAACACTACCATAACAGGGCAAAAACATGGATAGCTGAGCTGATACACACTTACTTTAGGAGTCCATGGACTGCTCTAGCATTACTTGCAGCTACTTTCTTGCTTTGCTTGACTTTTACTCAAACCTATTTTACAATAAATCCCAATCCCAGATCATGAGCAAATATAATTATAATTATTTTCTGCATTGAGTTGAGAAATGTTTCTTCTCCTAATTACCCCCTTCCCTTGTTTGTTGTCACAAGAGAATAAAGATGCTTCTGTAATATAAATTTGAAGGGCACAATTTGAAGTGAGATATTCAAAATAGAAATGGTTGTAAATATAATCGTCGATGTCCATAACACCTAGGTGTATCTTTCAGATAATAATACCCACATCTTCACTATTTCGTTGTTGATATCTACAACCTCGTAATCTTTCTTATATTCTCAAAAGTAAAAAAAGTTATCTTATGTTATTTCGAAGGATCTATATTGTTATTTTGAGCTTGATTTTAGAATAGAAATATATTTGAATTCAGTGGCCATTTAGTTCACTTTTTGAAATGGAATTGATAGTTTATGTGCGTCCACCAATCACAAGGTAGAACCAGGTTCCGCAGACAGAAACAGAAAGTAAAGCACACACGATATTTACATGGAAACCTCTTTGCCCAAGAGAGTAAAACCGCGACCTACCTTGGTAGGATTTTTCAAACTCCACGCAATGTTTAGATTTACAACCCCTAGTAAATCTGGGATTCAACAGTTTAATCCCTACTCTTCTCACAATATCTATATTGCAAGGCTTTGCAATAGCTATACTACAAAGACTCAAGATGGCTAACTCTAGCCTGAATAAGATCACAAAATTACAACTCAAAACAACTACCTACAACAGCCACTCTTGAACGTGGAGTAGGTTTACAGATCTTAGTACAATAGACAAGAAATCAACATCCTAGACTTAGAAAAACAATACACTCTTGAGCAGCTTCAGTCCTTGAAATGTTGAGGCTTTGTCTTCTGCCTTTTTGCAAGTAAGGAAGTGTCCTACTTGTGTTGTGTGCAAAAAGTAAAGAACCCATTGTTGTTGACACGGATACATATTTCAATAATAGCCGTTTGTCCGATGGATAAAAGAGAGTATTGCTGCAGGCCTGCCACTGTACTGCGGCAGCAGCAGCAGGTCTGCACCTCACCTTTTGTCAGCAGTACAAGGTTGACTTTTCCTGGTGGAGATGCAACGAGCTACCTGGTTCTCCAACAGGTTTGTCATATCATCAAAATCTACTTCTAACAGGAATATTACTATATTTTTAAANATTACTATATTTTTAAAATTAAAATAAATAAAAGAAGAGACAAGTGAGGAGGATCAAACTATAAAATTAAAGTCGGCATCTCCTTATTTCCATTCGAAACTTACACTTTTTTGGATGATTGTTACGTATTGTTTCTTAAAGTATTGTATAATATTGTATTGCGTTGTATTATATTATATTGTATTATTTTAATGAATACAATATTTGAATAGATTGTATTATTTTAATGAATACAATATTTGAATAGATTGTATTATTTTTCTTCATTATATAATGTCAGATATCAATAATTTGAAGAATAAACCTATAAGAAACATAGGGTACGGGGAAGAACTACTATAAAAGGTAGGATAAGGATAAAATAGAATTATTAAATAAGAAGTAAAGACCAAATAAGAAAGAAAAAGGTAACGATACGATGACATCAAATTGATTGTTACATAAAATGATACATTTTGTCATTACGTAACGATGGATGTAATGATACGGTATGATAAAATTTAAGTAATAATCAAAACAAATATTGTATTTAATTAACAATATAATATAATAGCTAACAACCCTCCAATCAAGTTTTTAAGCCAAAATAACTTTTCAGTATTTTTACAGTATTTGGTTAAACTAAAAAAGTGCTTTTGAAAATCAAAATAATAAAAAGGAAAAAGTACACAAAATAGACCATAAAACTAAACTAATTACATCAAAATGGACCTTCCCATACTAATTCCCTAAATGCTCATGAATCGACCCAAATTAATTACAATTTGTCCTCCACTATGAGTTTGAAGGCCTTTCCTTCATAGGATATACATATACTGTGATGATATCAGGAAATATACCATGGCAGTATATGAATATACTGTGATGGTATCACGCATGATTGGGGAGTGTAAAATCTGCGAATCCCTTTCGCTTATGTTAAAACTTTTCAATATCCGCCTCGCTGGGTCAGCCCGTCCTAGCCCATCAAATTTTTTGGCCCGTGAGATTTGGGCTGGGTTGACCCCTTTTGACAACTCTAATAGGAGTAGTGTTTAGTGAAGGGTACAATGGTCGTTCAATATTTAATGAACATTTTGGTAATTCAATTTTTTAATTTAGGGTCTTTCCACTT
>JACEIK010001038.1:150385-206555 GCA_018107945.1 Datura stramonium | reverse complement strand
ATATATATAATTTTTTAGCGAAAAATATTTAACTGAGCATTTTTTATCGGCAGTCTCTTCGCCCGTGACCAAGTATTGAGTAGTACTTGCCTATTTGAAAGCTCAAATGTAGTGTTGGATTTGCCAGGAGAAAAGAGAGAATATAGTTGAATAGTTCAACACATTGTGAAGATTTTCGAATTTTGCGATATTTTTTTTATGAGCTATTCAAAAAATAATTATAAGATGTACAACTAATTAAAACTTTACAATAAACAATAACAATAACAAGTACGTCTCAAAAATAAAATAAAAAAAAGGATTGAGATTATTGCCCAACATGTTGCACCAAAATCTGTTTAACTAATGTTTCTCTTAGTGTCTTAATTTTTCACAGGGATAATTTGTGATATGTATATAACAAATATTAAGTTTTGGTACCATATAAAGATGGATAATAAAATCTTGTCTACTTTTTAAATTTATACAAGATATTATTAATAAATAATGATCAGAGAAATACTAAAATTAACTCTCACAAAGCATTAAGAAGGGTT
Source organism: Datura stramonium (assembly GCA_018107945.1). Classification (NCBI taxonomy): domain Eukaryota; kingdom Viridiplantae; phylum Streptophyta; class Magnoliopsida; order Solanales; family Solanaceae; genus Datura; species Datura stramonium. The sequence goes on along the minus strand of JACEIK010001038.1, from coordinate 206,019 downwards.
ATGGTGAAGTTAGTACTCTTTCATTTTCAGTGTGGAACCGCCTTTATTATGAAACACTTTAAGATTTTTCGATGCGAATCCAGATTTAATCAGATCCCAATACTGAAACTAGATAGCGGGTGAAAAAAAAAATCCCTAATAAGGCTACATCTGGTTTAACACAAACTCCTAGAAAAAGACCAGTAAAGAAAGGAAAAATACAAGAACCACCAAATCCAATTTTTTTTTGGCTATTGAATGACAAAGTAATTTCTCAGGTTAAATCAGTAAATTCAAAGCAGAAAGAGACATTTGAAAAGGTCAGTTCTCAGTTAGGAAAATGACAGTTAGAGAAGAAGGGGAGAGAAGAAGCAAAAGAAGAGGGCCCTTTAGTATATGATGTTAAAGAGACTTCCCACAAGTCACCACCAAAAGTACTTAAAACATAATTGAAAGATCAATTCTTCTTTTTTTTTTTTCTGAAACTTTTGTCTAAAGGTAGCTTTTTTCACTCTTCAATATTTTTCCACATGGTGTGCTTCTCAAAACATAAGTGAAGTCAGTGTTTCTCATTGGATATAAAGAGACATGAATTAAGGGAGAAAATGAAGCCACATGGAACAATACAACATAAGTATTATTCAAGAATCAGTGGCAAGGCTTCTAGTTGTAAATGCTACCAAAATTTGCATGTTCTTCAAATTGATCTTTTTCAGTCACCTTTTCTTTCAACTACTCTAGGTATGTGCCTTAAATTTTCTGTCATCAATGATCTCCCATTTAGCTGTCATCAATGATCTCCCATTTAGCTGTCATCACAAGAGCCCTTTTGTGAAAATGAACAATTTTGCTGATGTGAGACACTTCTTGTTTTCGAAAGGGAGTCTAGGAGCAACGGTAAAGTTGTTTGGTTCCCATGTGATATAGGTCACAGGTTCGAGCCATAGAATCAGCCACTGATGCTTGCGTCAGGATAGGCTGCCTACATTATACCCCATTAGGGTGAGACCCTTCCCTGAACCCTGCATGAACACGGAAAGCTTTGTGCACCCTGCTGTCCTTTAAAGGCAGTTCTTGTTTTCATATTGTAGCTTTGCAGCATTTTTGTTATATGGAATGGAATAGAAATGCCTCAGAAACTCTTCTTTCAATGTTTCAGAAAACAGAAGGTGGCAGGTGTTTGATAATTCTGTTTGATTGCTGAAGGACTCATGAATCTCTGAAATGGGAAAGAGAAGAAACTGGTTTACCTTTGTCAAGAGACTTTTCATTCCTGAGACAGAACCAACAGCTGATCAAAAGGTTTTGAATTTCAAGATTCTATTGCTTAGTAGTGAATAATCTTTGGATATCTAAACTGGAAATAATGAAAAATCTTTCAGAAACCAAAGAGATGGAAATGTTGCTTTTTGAGAAGGTTCAAGTTGAGCAAATGTCCTGCCATAGCATCAGCACCTCAGCAAACATTAACTGAGGCGAAAGAACAGCAAAGAGAACATGCTTTTGCAGTTGCTATAGCAACAGCAGCAGCTGCTGAGGCTGCTGTAGCTGCTGCAAATGCTGCTGCTGATGTTATTCGTCTAACGAATGCTCCAAATGAATTCAAAAGGAAACGCAAACAAGCCGCCATTAGAATCCAAAGTGCTTATCGCGCTCACTTGGTAAGCATCCTCTTTAGTGGTTCTTGAATTTTCCATAATGCATAGTGTATCTAATGTTTTCACTCATACAATTTCATTGTGAGCTTGTTGCAGACTTGCATTTGAAAGCAGCAGGTTGAAAAATAGTCAGTAATTCATCACAAACTTAAAGGGTAATAAGGAAAAAAACTGCAGTCATTGCTATAAAAGTCTTGAAACTCTTCATACCATCTATTGATAAAGTTTCAAGATTATTCAAATATTTTGTTGAGAACTTAAGTAATATCTTGTAACTATAGGCCAAAGTTACCTACACAAGTTTAAAGGCCAAAGAGTCAATCTTTGAAGGTTACTATGATCCCTGTTAATAGTAGTAGAGTGTAAGGTAGACCATGGCTCAACCAACTGAGCTACACAACCAAAACAAGATAATGTAGTAAATAAGTATTGATATGGAAAAGAGGCTGTCCTCTTTCTTTCCATCATATTGAAGACGCGCAACTATGTATGAGGCGTGTACTGCAGAGCAAGCAGAGGAAATCCTAAGGTTAGGATAGTCTTCACCTCGGTTGGGGAGAAAAGCTTTTTTGTCGTTGGAAAACCCTCTCCGCTTATTAAACTCCTCTTATATAGATAGGCATATTTTTAAGTATTTATGTTGTGTTTAAGTCTACTTAATTCTTTTCCTTTTCACTTTCAAAATTTTTTCTGACCTTATGTGAAATAAACTGGTGCCTGATCTCTGACCTTGTGAAATGTTGTGCAGGCCAAGAAAGCATTAAGTGCTCTAAAGGGTCTTGTGAAGCTTCAAGCAGTGATCAGAGGTGAAATTGTGAGAAGAAGGCTCATTGCCAAATTGAAGTGCAAGTCAAAAACAAGAGTTCATCAAATTAGACTCCCTACTTTTGAAGATGATCATGACAATAATGACAAGAAACTCATTAGTAGCCCAAGGGAAATTATGAAATCTAAAGCACTAAAGGTAAGAGAAATCATTAACATTGGTTCAACTATATTAAATCTATAAGAGAGACCTGCTAACACATCATACTATGACTGTTATGGTTTGGATCTCCAAATGGAAATTAAATTTTTTTATCCAACATTTTTATAACTGTAATATGGTTTTGGTTGTTGGCAGCTTAAATGCAAGAGCCTTAGGACTTGGAATTTCAACTTGGCTTCAGAACAAGACAGTGAAGCCTTGTGGTCAAGAAGAGAACAACTCATTGACAAAAGAGAGCATTTAATGAAATACTCATTTTCACATAGGGTAACTTCATTTGCACTTGCATTGTCTCCACTCATTCTTTTTTTAATTAAAAGTAGGAGTTTACTTATCCATACAGACAGTGAATTATTACACTATCAACCTATTTTAACATGTTGTAGTAGGTAACGTGCCTTATTTTCTAGATTACTAATCTCATTTTTTTTTTGAAGGATTACCTATAATATCTTTTGAGATGACCTGATAGTATATTGCTTCTTTTCAGGAGAGAAGAAATGATCAAACTCTACAAGAAATATTAACCAGCAAGCAAAACAGAAGAAGCTGCAGGTTTGATCAATTGGCAGAACTTGAGGCACCAAGAAAAGAAAAGTTATTTGAGAAGTTGAAATCATTCACAGACTCAAATGTTCCTCTAGCTGATATGAATGGGATGACCCAACTTCAAGTGAGAAAAATGCATACAGTAGATTGCATAGAGGACATACATTCACCTTCTTCACTTCCAAGAAGATCATTTTCTAATGTAAAACGAAAATCAAATGTTGATCTTAACTCGTTACCAAGTTCTCCTATATTTCCTACTTACATGGCTGCCACAGAATCTGCAAAGGCAAAAACAAGGTCCATGAGCACACCGAAGCAACACTTAAGCTTACGCGAAACATATTCGGGTCAATGTTCTCCTTATAACCACAAAACTTCTTCTTGGAGCTCATTTAATGGTGGAATGAATGACAGCTCAACAAAGAGCAGAACTTCTAGCAGATAGCTGTGAATGTACAAGGTGTTGACACTATTTTTTTATTAACAATAGTGTCCAAGCTGGTTTGCTCTCACCTCGACTATTTCACCGAGTGTTGTTAACTTCTACCACTACCAGTACTGAGTAACTCTGTCCCCCAAAGACGAGTGTCACACATTATTGACCTGTTTATTCTGTAGTTCCAACAAGGGAAAGAAGCATTCATTTTGGACATGAAAACAATCAGAAAACTGGAACTATAATTGGAGCTTCAAGCTTCTTGAGTAATCTATCTACAGTTGATTGAGGAAAAGTCAGTGCACATCTTTTATTACTGATTTTAGCACTTCCAGAGACTTGCCACAATGTGTATATAGTTCAAAGTTTTCTACCTTTCCCTGTTTGTTTTCCCTTGTTTTATTTAGTTATTGATATTTTTGTCTTGGGTGCTTCTGAGTTGTGTATATTGGAGGAAAAATTGTTGTTTGATGGTCTTTTACCCTGGAAGCATTTCAAAGTTTAGTCTTTGCCTGCTCTATTTACATAGCTTTATTTCTTTTGCTACAAATTTGTAAACTTTGGAACATAACGCCATCGTCAAGATAATGACAGTTGACAACAAATATCAAATGTAAAGTTCGAGTTACATGATAAGAGAACGAGATATCCATGACCATAAAATCTATACCGGTCAAAGTAGCCCTCCTGTATGTTTTGAACTAATGATAACATTCAGTCCAGCAACAACTTTTCTGATCTCAAGTCTCAAAACCAAATAAAATTTTACTTGACCATGACTGAAAGAAGATTCGCGAAATCCTAGGACACAAAATTTGCTCGAACCATTGTTTACAATGGCCAAAGCCGGAAGATTTGTGTGTCCGCCATCAAGAGAAGTCGTGTCTAAAGTATAAGCATGCCTTGCAGACTAGTAGCAGAGGAAACTCTATAAGCAGGTTATTTGAGTAGAGCATGGTTTGAGGTTGCAGATGCCTGATAGAGGAAATAAACTCCCATTTGCTTCTGTTCATGGAGACGGCTTTCCTTCAAAGGGCTATAGCAGGATAGATTGCACAGGAGGAGCAACACAAATCTTGGAGTTGATTTAAACCAGAAAATGACTATCTAATCATTTTTCTTTTCTCCATTATTGTTCACAAATAACAGATCTCTTAAAGTTTCAACTATCTTAGCTAAAATGTCACCATTGGAAGCTAGATAATCTTCATCGTCCTATCCACTATCTAAAACTTGTCCATCTATGAAGTAACTCCCCCCCCTCCTTTCAGAATGACTTCATGTTCATAAAAATGTCTGTATAATATCCCAACAATTAATTTGAACCCCAAAGACTCAGTTATTTCAGTTCAAAAGCAATATAATGAATTCGAACTACTCTCAACCACAGATTTTGGACTAGCCTCATCGGATTCTCGTCCCAGTCCTTCACAAAGAAATTTCTTTGTAAATTCAAATCCCGAATTCTACTAGTGAAGTTTTGAAGTTTCAAAATTGAAATTTGATTTTGAAAAATTAAAATAATTTCAGACTGATTACGATTCCAAAAGGTTCAGAACATCTTGGGGAGTTTTCTTATCCGTTAATTCATATAAATGTTAGCTTTCTAATGTGAAGAGAACTAATACATATTTTATGCCTATATAAATGTTAACATGTTGGGCAGGTTATAATTCATACAAATGTTAACATCTTGGACAGGTTAAAATTCGACATTCGAGTATGACACGAGAACTAAGATCTCCCTTTTTGATTAATGATAAGTAAAATTCGATATTCAAGGACGAATATCATATAAGAGGAGAAGATTGTGAAGTTACGTGCTATTTTAACGATTCTTAAAAGCTTGAAAATACTTATTTGATGACGATTATATGAGAGGAATAAATTTCTTAGTCCCAAGATAAATGAAACAAATTGGTAAATACCCAGAATAATTATATGTAATATTAAAAGTTTTATATTGTCGTAGTAGCAACATGAACGAAAAATGGAGGTAGCGAAATTACGCGTCGTTCGAGATTGACAACAGGAGTCAAAAACTAATTTTACCCCAAGTCTTTTCAAGCTCGGATTCAAAGATTGTGGTGTCGATTGTTGTTGGCGCGGATAGAAGTCCATCCTTGCTAGCAAGAAAAAATCTTGAGGTAAGTTAAGACTTGTCCAAACTGAAATTCTTTTCTCATGAAAGTCATGCTCATAAGGTTTTCAATAATATGAATTTAATTAGAGCAAGTGCACTCATAATATCCATACGTGTTGATATGAAAGAGGTGTTCTTTTATGTTTGTTTCCATATGTAAAGATATGAATTTGCTTTTATGTTTTAAAGTGAAGGACACTGTGATATGTCCACTATTAAAAAAATTATTGTTTTCCACTCAAAAATATTAAGTGATTATTCTCACTAATAATCAGTGGAGAAAGAAAAAAATAGTGTTTTCACATGAAAAAATCGTGGAATTATTCACTATTTCAGTGGGAAACTGTTTCCCACCATGCATTTTCCAGTGAACAAGTTCGGTGGGAAATGAGTGGGAAAATCATGTCTTATAACACAAAATTTTTCATTGATTTGCGGTGGAAAAAATTTCTAATTTTAGTAGTGGTCCTAAGTGCCATAACTATGTTAAAGTTAAAAACTTGAATTAATTCAACTTTAATGAATGGTAACTATATAAAAGGTTATGAGTAACCTTACAAAGGCTTACTAATTTTCCGTAAGGAGGCACAACATGAATGGTAACGATAAAAAGGGTACAAAGAGTTGCTAATATTATCATAACGAGGCATAAAAATTTTAGTGGCCATATAAAAGGTTACTAATAGCCTTAGTTGGTATAAAAAAAGTTCAGTCAACTAAAACAACCTAAAAGATCATAACAAGAATGAACAAATGAACTAAACCTATATACAATGCTATATTGTGTGCAAATTAGTAAACCTGTATTCTCTTATTCCTTTTTTAAAATATCGTTCGGAACTTTATGAGGAGAATGTTGAGACTTATTGGATATTCTTGAAAATACTTAGCTCGTTTGGGCTTGTCATGTCGTGTGGTAAATGTTGAGTGTGCAGATAATGAAACATGTGGCCAGAGGAAGATCTCTTTAGCTCAAGCTAATAGGCTCTGATGATTTCATTCCATTGGTAGTTATTCCTTTTCAGACATTAATTATTTTTGGACATATTATTATTATTTTCGTGAAATGCCCCATTGACTGTGTATTAGATTACATATTCTTAAAAGCTCATGATTGTCAGTGGATTATGTTTTTAGATGATAATTCATTGAGTTAATTATTTAATTTTCAGATAATAGTAGATAATTATTTTATTAGCTCTCGTCATTAAAGGTTGAATTCAATGTGACTTTTAGTTAACTAGAAGAGGGTTCGCTCAACTGTATGAAGGATTGGGTGTCAATCACGTCCTACCCTAATTTTGGGAGTGCCAATGTAGTATCTAAAAGAGTTTAACTAATATTGAACACTGTTAAAAAACAGTCCAAAATCAGCCTAAATTTTTCTTTTTAATTATTTTTTATAAAACTAACCTCTAAAAGTCTATCTATTTCGCAAAAAAATCGAAAAAGTTTAAATCTAACCACCAGAGGACAATAATATATTATTAAAAAAATAGAAAAGACAACCTTCAAGATCGGTTTTGTTTTGCAGAATTACGACCATGGGTGTCTGCAAATAAATAAAAAATCGACTTTTGGAGGTCAGTCTATTTTGTGATTCTTTTTATTTTATTTTGAAGAGTATAAACAAAAATAAGCTAAGTCTTAATCAAATAAGAACCAATGATCTCGTGGTAGAAATATGTCATCCCCCGGTCTACACCCTGAAAGGAACGCGGTACTTGGAGTCACAAGTAACCCTAAGTCAACTCCTGGTCTATCATACACTGGTATTCTGAGTAAAATGTACATAGCAAATAATAACATGAAACATTCATGAAAGTAAGTCTGAATCATAACAATACAGATAGTTTGAAAACCACGTCTGTGTCTGAAAGCCATCTAACTGAGGAGTTGCTGAGACAAGCCCCCAGCTAACTCTAAGTCTAACCGAAAGTAATTAGGGAAACTGAAATAAATGAAATAACGTCCTCGGAAGATGAGGACTTACACTTCTGCTGTTGAGGAGGGTTTAAACGACAGTGACTAATGACACTGAGTCTGAGAACCTGCGGCTGTATCGTGAAACGATACAACATAAAAGTATGCGTCAGTATTTTGAATGTACTGAGTAAGTGAGAGAAATCATGATGCTGGATATAAATGAGTGAACTGAAATGATATGCAATAACCAACTAATATACTGAACTGAAACAACTGAAGTAAACTGAGATGGTCAAGATGACCTTGTCTGGTGGTCAAACACATGCCCTAAGTCTGAAATACTGAGTCTACTATACTATTCTGAACTGATCTAAACTGAACTGAGCTGACTAGTGGGAGAGTCTGTAACCGAAATATAACCACGTGAGCTAGACGTGATGTATACGTCCCATCGGTAGGACTTAATATACCTTGCCAGGGTATAGTAGCATAAAATGGGTGATCACAAGAGTCTAGGGCTAATCAGGCCAAAAAATATTGTAACCTACGATGACAACGTAGTTCTGAAAACCTGGGTGCGCTGGAACCCCAGTCCATTTGGCGCTAAGTCCTACTCCCACTGGATAATCCTAGACTGACGGCTAAGCTGATAAGTATCCCAAGACTAAGTCAGGGATACTTATCTGGAAGCACCCTGAGAGTCTTATCGGACTAGATTCTGTAACTGAGTTCTAAGATTGGTCAGAGTTGCTTATCTGGAAGCGTCGTAACCGTCTAAAGAACAAACTAAAATATGGAACTAGGGTCTTAAGGCTAGTCAGAGTTGCTTATCTAAAGTGTCATGACCGTCTAGTGGATCAATGAAACTGAGTTTTGATTCTGATTCTGATAACTGGGAGGTATCACAGACACCTCAAGGATTTCTGTAGTCAAACTGATCAGCTGACATTGTTCTGGTCAACCCAGAGGTTTCTAAATTCTGATTGAGACTGGGCTGACATTCTGAGTAATACAGAGTATATAAACTTTCTGACTGAAACTGACTAACATACATGTGACTGAGTTTCTAACACATATAAATATTATAGGAACCCCCAACTCTGAAAGATTCAAGCAATTTTCGAGAATTCAATACTTAAGCAGGATTCTAGTTTCTGATTTTCAAGAGCTAAGGCTACAATTTCTACTTCATTAGAACAGGCATCATTTTAGTCACAAACCGGTGGAAAACATCTAAAATTAGCATAGAATGATGTTCTACATGAATTAAACAAGGTATGATAACAATATCTTCACAATCGAACACTCAGGGCTAGAACTGATAGTGAACTGAGGAAGAGTTTTTGGGGATACAAGGGAAGAACAATCCCCTTGTTGAATTCCCACATACCTGGTGATGGAAATACCTAAGAAGATTCCTTGAAAAATCTGTGAAGAATCGTTCTTCCTAAATTCTGCTCTGAGCCTTTCTGAGAGAAACTTTGCGCTTAACTGTAGAGAGATGGAAAAGAATGAGAGAAACCGCCGGTTTTCCCCCTCTAAAACTCCTAATTCGACCCAAAACGACTTAGTTTAGGGACTAAGTAGGTGAGAAATTACAAAAGTAACCTAGGATTTAAATCTGAAAAACGGTCGACAGGGTCCCAACGGGTCACTCAATAAGTCATTGGTTGAGACCACGACTCATTGGGACCAGTTGTGGTTTCACTGTCTAAGTCCTGGGGTCACTGGATCTGGCAACGGGAGATACCACGACTCGTTGGATGAACCTACGACTTTGGTTCCTCCCATGGTCACTGGACGAGAAAACTGAAGGGGCTGACGACGGGTGACACAACGACTCGTTGGTGGACTTAACGGGTCATTGTGTTCAGTCGTTAGATTCACTGGAAGATTTTATGAAAAAGTCTCTTGGGCTCTTAACGGGAGACATGACGATTCGTTATCTGGTGACCACGACTCGTGGTCACCACTCGTCAGGTACACTGCCTCAACCCCAAATGATTTTTATATCTGGCTGACCACGACTCCTCCCTCAAATCGTGGTGCCTGACCACGACTCGTGGGGTCTTCCGTTGGGTACACTGATTTCTCCTTTCCATTTCTCAATCTCCCTTCCCACGATTGATCTAATGAGTCGTTAGATCTCATAACGACTTGTTAGGTGAGTCGTTCTGAAGCATTCCTGCAGATTTTCAGTTTTCTCTATTTTAAGTCCCGGATCTAGTCCTTGAGTTTTCGGGGTATTATAAAATATATCCTAGCATGCTAAAGATAGAAATTGCAACCCGAATGATATATTTTATAATTGTGTATTTTAAAAGATCGTTGCCTGATATGCATGTGTTCTTGAAAGAATCATTCAAAATGAAAAAGAGGAATTTGTGAAATATTTATGACTACGAGCAATACGTCTTTGTGGAATTTATAAAAAATATCTTAATAATATCTAAAGTAGATGATTTATGTTGGAGGCGATCGTATATATGGTGAAGGTAATAGTGATTTCGGGTAGTGATAGAAGAAGGATTGATTTAGCGAATTGGCATTGCCATTTCGGCTTAAGTGGATGATATTAAAGGGAGAATGACAAATTTGAGCCAAATCTAAAATGGAGGATAACATTAAACTTTTTTCTAATAGTACATAATAAAAATCGTCATATTTCTTATTGAATAAGAATTTTTTATTTTTTATTACCCTCCAAATGATCTTTTATGGTACTCTATTATATAATTTCTACCCCAATCCATAAAAGTTTACACATTGTTTCAAGATAGACTTTATAAGTTGTTTCATCCTAATTCAGAACAAAAGATTAGAATTTCAATAGGCAGTATAGTGTAATTTGATAGGCTTGTGTTGTGTTGTGAATTTTGGAGCCCATTTAGAAATGAGACTTTTAGCTCGACCCAGATAAGCCCGCTGACCCGTGGGCCTTAGGTAAAGTGGGTTGGGCAAGTTCTGGGCCAAATAAGAAAATTAATTAAAAATAAAGGACTCCAAATTTAAAATCTAATTAAACCATCATTTTAATTGGTGAATATTGTCATTTGAGTTTGTATTTTATTGTGATCACTGGAACATAAGTAGGTTGATATATATTTCTATTTAGCTAGTTGTATTGTTACTCATTAAATATATAATTTGTTTGTTAATATCTCTATTTGGTTCGAGTGCTATCATGTCAGAAGTTATAAAATTTAACAAAAACTTTATATCCAACAAAATTATTTTTGTGTACGATTGTACCCAAGATATTTGCATAAACTGAGAATGATTTCAAATTAAACTAATAGAACTAAATTTTTACTTGAAGCGAAACTTAATAACTACAATTAAGATTATTTTGTGTGTAGAAACTTAATTAATAAGTAGTAACACCATGTAATATTATCTTGAAATATTTATGTTTAACATTTTTAAATTATAATTCGAAAATATACTATAAAAAAAGTGAGCTAGCCCGATGCGACCCACAGTTCACATAGTGATAGGTTGATTTTGTTGTTTTATTGCCAAAAAAGTGACCGATCTGACCCGTCAAATTTTGAACCCCGCGTGGGCTAGCCCAGATGGATTGGATAGACCCGTATTGACAACTCTAATTATATGACACTTAACCTAAAGAAAGTTGTTAAATAGCTAAAGTTCTTTGCTGACGCTAAGCCTGCTTACCTATTTGCAACCTGATTCTTCTCCCTCCCTATAAATGTGGTTCATCTGCGACTGAGGAATAAAGCCGTCAATATGGTCAGCTCAATCCATCAGGGCTAGCCATGCGGGCTTTGAAATTTGAAGTGCAAGGCTGAGCTGGCCAATAAAAAAAGATGGGCCATAAAACAAGTTCAACCTATCAGTGAGTGGATTGTGGGTCTCGTCGGGCCAGCTCATTTTTTAAAAAGTATATTTTTAAATCATAATTTATAGATGATAACATAAATATTTTCAAGATAATATTTCATATTGTTACTACTTGTCAGTCAAGTCTTAGATTTACTAATAAAATAATCTTAATAATAGTTATTAACTTTAGCTTCAAGTAAATATTTAGTTATATGACTTTAATCTGAAATCATTGTTAATTTATGCAAATATCTTGGGTACTAACCATACAAAAAAAATTTTATTTGACATAAAGTTTCTGTTAAATTGAAAAACTTTTGACATGACAGAACTCGAACCAAATAGAAATATTAAGAAGCAAACTAAATAGTTAATGAGTAATAATACAATTAATTAAATATAAATATTACTCATCCGGCTCTCTGCAGGGAATCTCCACTCACTGCTTCCCACTGCCATTAGCACCTTTTTTAGTACTCCTTGAGCTAATCCCTTATTGTTTTCGAGCATTAAGCTCAGGAATACGTGCGAAACAATCGACTAGAATTCTCTTAGCTTCAGTTCACTGCCCCTAGCAAGGTAACACCCTTTTTTCTTTCACTTTTATTCCCATTTCAGATTCTGTTAAGATACATGACATATATGTGTATATATTTACTCACTTATCCCGCCCTTTTATTTTATCTAAGTCCTGTCGTGTTCGATACTTTGCATTTTGACTATTTGTACATTGACGTGTTAGCTTAGTTCTCAGTTTTGTTGCCAGATTAGAATGTCTGATTTAAGTATGTCTGTCGGGATTCATTGTTGTGAGCTTTTTGTTTTAACTGTTAGTATAAAAGAGTATAGGAGGAAAGGTAATCTTGTTTATCGTTTACATGTTGCCTATTTCCATTTGATTACTTATTTATCTCCTACTTCTCTTGTCTTCTATGCATGATCCTCATGGACTTCTATCCAATATCATACTTTAGGAGCTACCGCGTAAGGGCGTTGAGACCATAGCATGTTACACGAAAGCGCCGCTTTCTGTGTAGCCGACCATCAAATACGAGATTGGGCCCCTTCTCAAAGATTTGATGGAATGACTCATCCCACCCAAGAGCGCTTATGTCATAGGGGAACTCATGGCTCACCAACTTCACTTGCCTCTATGGGAGGCTCGCTCCGGGCAGGTTCGGATCACTTACAGGCCTCAAGACTCACTTCTAGTCAAACGATCAGAAAAAGAAGTGAAATCTCTACTTTGTTGATAAATATGGGCTAACAGCCTACGACATACTTTACTTTCTGTTATTTATTTTTCTTTATTTATATGTGAAATACTGAAGTTTCTTATTTTTAAATGCTAGATGAATTCCGAGTAGATATTTGCTAGAGCCGTTAGAATAATTTTGCTTTTGAATAAATAAACATTTTCTAGAAAAGGTGATAAAGTTAGTTCGCAAATTTTCCATCCAACAAACAATTGAATTGGAATGGGATTTTAGTAAGTAGCGTATGAAAATTTTAAAATGTCAAAGTTGTGCATTTATTTTAAGTTACGATAATAGTTTCACTAATGGATTGAGAGATTGGATTATACGTATAATTCAAAATCCCGATACACCATATACATTTTGGTGATTTAATTCCTTTACAATTAGTCGAAATTATGGGTTAATTCATAAATTGAATTAACAAATAATTGAAATGCTAGTGTATTTAAAATTATTTTTTAACAAGTAATATCTTTTAGCCATAATTTGTTTAAAATTCGTCGGTAACCGCATTTGCGGATTTTTTAAAATGCCTAATCTCTTCTTCGAAAAATCATATGAACCCTTACCTTAACTTTGGTTTTAAATAAAGGTTTTCAAAAAATAACCTTTAAAATGGTTTCCTAATTTCCAATAATAATTAGGTGGCGACTCTATTTTTAAATTAGTTGTCAAGTTATGATACGTCTTTGGCCTTAGTTTGAAAACGGATCCTAATAGATGACGACTCTACTGAGGATTCATCTAGGTTCTAACCAAAAAGAATTTTCTAACATTTTGTGACTAACCTTTATTTGTATTATTTTTTATATGCTTATGACTTGTTTAAACTTATTTATACACTGTCATTGCATTTCATGGCATATTTTCGTCAATTGGCATATACTTCTCTCAAAAGCGGTCATGCGGAAAAAAATTTGAAGAAATAACCAAATCACACCGATGAATTTTATATATAAATGTTAATTGTTATTTGAATATATGATATTAGCTTTTCAAAAATAATTATAAATATTTTATACCTTTTAATCATTAATTTGGTTTTAATTTACTTATTTCACATGCACTACAATACTTTTAAATTCTATTTCTTAAAAAATATGTTCAAACTCAACACTCTAAGTCTAATTATCTATATATGGTGTGGCGTATTGTCGATTTTTAATTTTCTTTACTAAGACATCCATCTATTCTCCAATCATTTGCTCCTTTGATTTTTGAATGGTTGACCATTTTATTTAAAGTTGTATATTATTTATGTGTGGATATTAACCATGTAAAATGGAAGAACCTCTACAGTTATGCAATTTAAATATGCTAAAACTTTGGAATAATATTGAAAAATAATAGAAAATTCAAATATATTTATCTTGTGATAGTAGAGAGAACTTTGTTAATTCATAATGTTCATTTCAAATAGTTATCTCATATCTTTGTTGTTTTACTATTATCAATTTATTATTAGCTAGTTATAAACCGAAAAATCGAACCAAACCGAACCAAACCGATGATTTTTATTGGAACACTAAGTTAAACATTGGAACTCTAAACAAACAAAATCCATTGGAAGCTACTCATTCTACAGGCTTAAAAGTTCTAAGGTACATTCAATGTAACAGAATAACACACGTGAAGCACAATGTTCTTCTCCACTGAGCTTGACATGCTACAAATTTGTAAGCCTTTGAAACATAACGCCGTCGTCAAGATAATGACAATTGACAACAAATATCAACTGTAATGCTCGAGTTACAGGTTAAGAGAACGAGATATCCATAAAGATAGAGAATCTATACCAGTCAAAGTATCCCTCCTGTATGTTTTGAAACTAATGATAACACTCAGTCCAGCAACAACTCTGCTGATCTCAAGTCTCGAAACCAAATAAAATTTTACTTGACCATGACTCAGAAAGAAGATTCGCAAAATCCTAGGACACAGCATTTGCTCGAACCATTATTCGCAATGGCCACAGCCAGAAGGTTTATATGCCCGCCATCAAGAGAAGTTGTATCTAAAGTATAAGCATGCCTTGCAGACCAGTAGCAGAGGAAAGATTATAAGCAGGCTATTTGAGTAGCATGGTTTGAGGTTGCAGATGCCTGAACAGAAGCAAGTCTCCCATTTGCTTCTGTTCATGGAGACAGCTATCCTTCAAAGGGGTTTAGCAGGATAGTGTTGCACAGGAGGAGCAACGCAAATCTTGGAGTTGATTTAGACCAGAAAATGACTATCTAATCAGTTTTCTTTTCTCCATTATTGTTCACAAATAATTGATCTCTTAAAGTTTCAACTATCTTCGCTAAAATGTCACCATTGGAAGCTAGGTAATCTTCAGCGTCCTGTCTACTATTTAAAACCTGTCCATCTATGAAGTAGCTCCCTCCTCCTTTCAGAATGACTTCATGTTTACAAGCCAATTCCAAAACCTCAGATTCAACGCGGAAGCCTCTGCCATACTGTATCCTCAGTTCAGCTTCTGTTGCTGCAGGAGCTAGCTTATTTTTAACCACCTTTACACAGATCCCAAGACCAGTAATCTGGAAAACATTTCAAGCAAGCACTAATCTATTCAAAACATAATTAATAAAGCCAGTGAAAAAACATCATGAAACTCATCTCAGACTAGTCCATCTGAAAATAAATGGATAAGCAAAACAAAGAAAAGCAGGTAAAAAGCTCTCTTTTTAATTTTGATGATGGAGTGAATATATGGACTAACAATGCAGACATGATGCCAGATGATTCATACTATAGAACAGCAGAAGGGGCTCAAGCTCTTTCCATTTTGCTAGAGGGAGTAATACAATAATAGTAGGTCTGCACAATTTAAGCAAAACCATGAACCAGTGTAACTGGATCACAGACTAAGAAATCTTCCAATCTGAAATCAGTAAACTCCGTAAATGAGTTAAACTGCAGCCCAATAGCTCATACTCATGTATATTAATTAGTTCCTATTCAATGAATATTTCAAATATCCAACATGAAGTAGTTTCGTATCTTCTATTCAACAAATATACATTTATGGGTCCAAAGAAAGAGAACGAATGAAAGATTCAAAAAGAATTGTGACATCAATAATCTAGGTTGTAACATCTAAGAAACAAAAACAAACAGATTTTAGTATTTGGAAGCCTATATAGGATAATTATCATAATAGGTTAATAAAATATATTTTTGAAGGTACGAATCAATGAGTCAGAAACATGCAATATCTACCTTATCCCTGGTCGTAAGCAATTGTTTTCTAATCGTTCTAAGCCGTACAGCAGCATAAAAAGGCAAAGCATTTCCACCACAAGTTACTTCATCCATACACCCAGATCCTCGAACTAATCCTTTGTTAGATCTTCTTACCTAAATAGGGGTCAGATCAGTATGCCAGCTATTACAGAAAGCAGATTGCAACATATAATGTGTTCTAGTAACCAGATCAGACCTGATTAATGAAAATAATTAGTGTGCTAGAGTTGCATAACGAATAATGAATTTTACGCAGTGCTTGTGTCATAATCTTTGATTGCAAGCCTTTGGGAGAGTCACATAATGTAGCATCAAGCTCAAGTTGGGGAACAAGAGCTGCCACCTGTTAAAAGAAAAAAAATTTGAAAACCTTCAGAAGCAAAGATCGTTGATCAGTTATAAAATAGAAAGATGATCAGCCTTGAAATACAAAGGGAATTGTTGAGACATACTAGGAAAATTGGAGGAAAAGAATCAGCCTTAAATTATAAAGGGAAGCACTTACACTATCAACCACGATTACATCCATGGATCCACTTTTTGTCAGGGTATTGACAATGCTCAGCAAATTCTCAGCAGAATCTGGCTGTGAAATAAGGAGATTTTCTACATTAACCCCTATTGCTTCGGCAAGCGAGGGGTTCATTCCATTTTCGACATCCAGATATGCACAATAACCTATCAGTATAAAAGAAATAGAATGTGAGGAAACAAATTTGAAAATTATAAGGAAGGAAATACTGAAATTGCTATAAAGATTTCACACTCACAATTCTGGATATCATTATCTCATGATAAACATTGAAATGTTTCCTTCCAAAAGGTAAATTATCTTTACCTTCCAGCGCTAGAACCACTTTCTTGTTTACTTCTCATTTATTTCTTTACAGTAGTCTAATTGGAAAGAATAATGGACTGTACTATGCCCATGAGTACATCTGAAGATAAACATGTTTAGTATCATGATTGTCTAAAGTCTTTTTTATCATTCTATGGTGCATCGCGTTTCAAGGCTTAAGTGTGCCTTTGCCAACACTAAGATTAACAATCACTTTTTGTGTCAAACAAGATCAAAGAAGATCTCATTGTTTTCTAATCAAAATTAAAGAACAAGATCAGAATAAAACTTCTTTTGAAAGTTTCCCAAGATATAAACAATCTTAGAAGCACTTGATCCATTTCTAAGCCAATGAAATATGCTCATCCATACAAACACAAAACATTACAGCCATGACACCTATGCAAAAGAAAAAAAGTTAGGAGGGTATCCAACTGGCAAGGACAAACTTTCTGTTCATTCTATCAATAAGTGCTATTTAAAATAAAACAAAAGCATACAATGTGTAAATAATCTAGAAAAGCATCACGTTAACAGTAAAAGCTCAGTACGTATTTCACCTCCAAGCTTTTGAGCCTCTCTAATTACATGAAGGGCAAGTGTTGTCTTCCCAGATGCTTCTTGTCCATAAATTTCAACAATTCTTCCCTTTAGAAGGAAATTCAAATGAACTGCAACTGTTAATACCAGCAATATCCTTAAGACGAGAATAGCATCAGTAATTTGGTTCAGAGAAGCACGGGGCACTAAAATCATTATACAGAATTACAGATTAATACAAATTCAAAACACATAAAGAAGTACTCTGATTCAGAGAAGCAACAAGCACTAAGATCGTAATTTTATAACTAAACATCTCCTGAAACTACCAATCTGAAGACTCTCACCCTTCCCCAGAGGAAAAGGAACAATGGTTACAAATGGCACTTTGATAAAGTATAGCATCAATTCCTATTGTTCAATAACATATATCCATTTAGTGAAGCCTCACGGAAGAAAGAAAGAGAATGCTAGGCACATAATTATACTCAGAAATTATGTCATTTTAAACCTTTAAAAGAACACTTTTAATTGGATGTTAACCATAAACTAGTCGGTTGAGAACAGCAGCTGATTTATAAATCAAACACAGGTTAAGTTAAGACAAGTATAGGCTCTACTTTCCTAATCCTCCTCCTTCCCCTCCCCCCTCAAAAAGAGAAAAAAAATGATCCAAACTTCTAACGAAGGAAAATTGCAAACCCTATCAACAAACTTATTTCAAGAGATCATACATCCATGGCCTTTTGCACATACAGAAAATCAGCCATTAGTTGTTTGGGATTACAAAATTTAGACAACAGTACGTCAGAACCACATGAAGACCCCATTTTTACAACTGGCATCAATGACAAATCTACATTTGGAATAAACACATTTAACGTAATCACTTTATATAAAATCACCTTGGGTAGTCCTCCAAGCCCAAGTGCTAGATCAAGCCTCAGCGAGCCTGTAGGTATTACAGGAGTACGTCTAGCGCCAAAGAAGCGCTGCAAGGACAACATTGATTCTTTGCAAAAATCTCCTTCAAGCTGAGAGAGGGCCGAATGCAGTGCACTGGCTTTCTCTGATGTTTTGTTGTCATCTTGGATTTCATCAAATTCACCTTCTGAAGATTTCAATAGATAACAAGGTTCGAGTTATCTAGCTAAAGACACTGAATGCTGCACGAGTATGATAAAGGATGAAACCACAAGAAGACTTCAAGCAGTTTAACACCAATAAGTTGCTCCAACCTAACAACTGTGTGTTGGAGACAAGCTACTGGATTTCCAACAGACAACAGAGGATCATTATTCATATATTCACTAATCGAGAAGGTAATCTCTTCCTATCTCCCTATTTGTCCAATTTTCTGCCAATTATTCTTTGCTTTGCAAATATATTGATATCTTTACCTCCATAATATTATGTTCCATACTACATTGAAACATATAGAATATTACCACACAATTAGTAAATATAAAACATATTTCACCAAGCAAAGTTGTGGATACGTGAGCAAGCTAGTCACTGAGAATGAGTTACCATGCTAAAAATGCTATCAACTACACATCAACATGTTCATTATTAATGGAAAAACTAAATAATTCATTCTTCCTAATCCTAATATATCAAGGGTTGATGTCTACGACCTCTTTTAATCTTGACTAATCAGCAAAAAAGATACTTGGAAGAATTTAAACCGAGTTGCAGGTAGAATCGAGCTGTTCTTCTATGTATAACACTCTAACCCACATTATCCACTCTCGTTTTCCCCTTTCAATTCAGCCATCATAGAGTATGGAAAACTAGATAAAGATGGTATAACACAGAAGCATCAAACAATTAACAAGTTGCAAGCAAGTATAATATACCAACCCTTGTATCCACCCCCAAAAAAACAGAAAAAAAGATTAGAACTTTTTTTTATGATAAAAAAATAAAAAAAGAACTGAACTTTACGATCATAAAAATAAAACTAAACAAGAAAAGATGGGCTTTAACCACCTGCCGAAGATGCATAAGCGCTCAGCATCCTTCTCCAAGTGATTCCATTCTGATAACAATTAACCCAAAAAGGAAAAGAAAAAAAAAATAGAACACATAATTAGCAGGAAACTCTTGGAAAAAAATAGAACAACTATACTTATGACTGAATTCTTAGTTCAAACTAACAAAACCCACAACTCCAAAAAGGATGCTTTTTTCTTGTGCATATGTAAGGAGAGTAAAAATTACCTGGGGTTTGTAGGAGGAGAAGGGAAGAAAAGAAAGGCGACGAGAGGAGGAGGAAATGAAACGAAGAAATTGAAGTGATTGAGGCACCATGGTTTGTTCACTAGGGCATTTGTGCCACTCCTCCTACTTTGGAGCTTTTAGCAGCTCTATAATCCCGCCATTAATCTACAAGTACGACCAGAGCTTTTCATTTTCTCCTTTTTTTTTTCTTTTATTAAGAAAGAAAAGGGGCAAAAATTTCAGATAAAGTAGAAACTCTATTGGTTATTTTATTATTCTTTTTACTTTATTTTTTTTAATCCCTCCGGGTTTTTCACCTTTTTGCTTCTCGTTATCAAAATAACCAAACTAAACTATTAATATTTTTTGTCGTTTTTTTCCCTGCCCTTTATTTCTTTACCGGAGTAATTATCCAAATGTAATAAGGGGAAAAACAGATCTGAAGAAACTGTTTGATTTTCCCTAAGAATCTACTGCGTCATAGTCAAAAACAAAAGCTGAAAACTGAAGCCTCATCAGTCAAATCAAAGTTTATTAAGTAGGAACCTAACATCATTGACTTTCTCAAACTCAAAAACAGATTTGTTGATTGTGTAGGCTGAGAAATTTTTGTAAGCAAATCAAGATTCAACATCCAGCCATGTCTTTGGCGATCTCTCAGCTTTCTTGTTTCTCTTCAATCAATCGCAGATTAGTACAGTTTCACAGTCGACCATTGCACCCATGTTCTACTTTCCCCCTAAAGGTACAAACTTTTTCCTTTTTTTCCAATCAAGAAGTGATTTTTATGAAAACCAAGAATTTTCTTTATCCATTATCTGTTACCAAAGCATGTTTTCCCCATTATTTCTTTTGGGAAACTAGTGTTTTCTGTTGAATGTTGCTTTAGTTTATGTTTGCAGAAGGGATGCATCCACTACCTTAAGCTCGAACCATATATATATAGTTGAAATTTTATTTGAAGTATATGTTTATGTTAGTTGGCGCCCATAGTCTTAAAAGTGGTGATGTACCTCACAGAACTAGTTGATCCTCCTTCCCCCTTTGCTAATTACCAAGAACTTCGTTGTCACTAGTAAATTAGACCATCCCCACAAAAAGACTAGCTTTTTAAGTTGCTTATTTTTAGTTTGTAGACGTCCTTCGGTTGTCTGTATGCAAGATCTTCATTCCTTTCGCTAGGTAGCACTAGTCAAAGAGGGAGACTCTGTTCAAAGAGGTATGGGTTTCGATACGAACTAGTGCCTTAAGCAGGAAGGCGAATGAAATTATGTGCACAACCGGGTATAAAAGAAAGCTTGAATCTGCCTCTAACTGTTTGGGAGCTAATGTTGGGAAAGGCAATAGTTTTTAATTTTTTTATGTTTCTCTGTTTATTGAGTACTATTGTACTTTTTTACTCAACTGAGACTCCACTATTATATGTTGTAAGGTTTCTCGTGGTCTAATATGTGATCTTTAGAGCTTCATCGTCTTCTTTTTTTTGTCGATAAGATTTCATCTTGTAAAGAGCACTTAGGCCTAACTCAACCCAAAAGCTAACCCATGAGAAAAGGATTGCCCAAGTCAATATAAGCGGAATACCGAATACCAGTTCATGCTCAAACCAATGCAGGATTCTAACCCACTCTAATACCTCCGTTCATGCTCAGGTCCAACTAGACTGTGGACAATATAATATGGGGGCCCAAATAAGCAAGGACCTGGCTCTTTAGCATGTGAAGATATGACACTTGGACCTAATTCAACCCTAAAAGCTAGCTCATGAAAGGAGGATTGCTCAAGTCCATATAAGCAAATCACCCGTTCATTCCCCAATCACTGTTGTTTGCTGTATGGAATTGGACAATCCTCCTCTCGTGAGTACCTCTTGGGTTGAGTTAGGCCAAGTGTCATATCTTTAGATATATCAAGAGACTTATCTTCTTAAGTATTGTCTCTTGATAAACATATAGGGCACATATTCAGCAATCATATGTTTGGACAATAAAAATTGTGCCCGAATAAAGTGGAATGTTCATAGAGGATTCATATAGCCCACCCTAACTAGTTTGTGATTGAGGGATAGTTGATTGATTGGTTGATATGTTTTAACCAGTAAAATTACTTGCTTTAATGTAATTATAATTATTAGGCTGAAGATACTTGCCCTTACTGGATATGATTTTGCTCATAGAACATATGAAAGATGGAACCTGAAACTACTTCCATATTTATATCTTTTTTTTTATAAAACAAGCATATAACATCTAATGTAAGGCCGAATGGACTTCTGGGAGCTGAGATGTTCAAATTCGCAATAGCCTCAAACGTCCCATGATGCTTCTATATACAGATATACTCAGTTTCTTATCTTATTATTCTTCAGATTTTAGTAGTTGTTCTATAAATTGGTTTTCTACTTGTGTTCTCGCTCTTTTTCTTTCTGCATTTCCCTGAAGCGAACTCAGATTTGACATTTTTGCTGATAGTAGGTATTTGACTTCAAAATACAGAACTGTTATTTTTCCTTTGTGATATATTTGCTCCTTTAGTATGGTGCCTGGCAGTTCAGTCTGTATGGTGACTGACTAGCCATGTGGAATCTTTATTCCTTCACTTGGACAAACTTCGCTTATCATGGATTTCAGGTACTTGCTATGAATAATGATGGGCATGGCACAGATGAATCCAGTTTAGGGAGCAGGACCACTTTAAGTTATGCAACAGATTCATCGAAATCACTTAATGGGACTTCATCAAACTCATATTCTGCACCAGAAGAATATGTTACTGGGAAAGAAATAAATGAGTCAGTGCAAGAGAACTCCAGCAGCCAGCCAACAAAGGCAGCAAAAATTCATGATTTTTGTTTAGGAATTCCCTTTGGTGAGTATCATCTCATACTCTGATGAACATATAATACTTCTCCATTCAAGGGGTTCCATATTTCATACTTTTCTTCATAATGCACATAGTGGTACAAACACGTGGCATTTTTTTCTCTTTGCCACTCACAATATGCTGCCCACCATTCTTAACATGAAAGCTTAGTGCATTTACTTCAAGCATTTCTGAACATGTTCAAGTCTAGAATGCCACTTATGACCATTGACAATGAATGATGACTCAATCCTTGGTCCTTTTCTTAAATTCAAGAGTCAATTGAAAGTAAAACTTTTCAAGATTGATTTACAATCAGAAAAATGGGGAAAATTTGACTATAGACTAGGATCAAGAGTTGTCATGTAGAGCTCCTCTTTATTGGAAATTTGAGTCTATTCATTCACTTCTCATCTGTCAATTCTGTTATGAACATCAGGATATATGTTTAATACATTTCTTTTAACCTGCAAAACCCACAATTCTATGAGGAATTAACCATGCTTAGTGGAGTCTCCTGCGTGTCATTGCATCCAGAACTAAGCTCATTATTCCACAACCCTATAATATAACTAATTCCTATGGCAGTTATAACTAATTGAACTGCCTAATTAATAGAATTAGCATAAGGCGGCACTTATCTGGCTATACCCATGTTAGGTGCACATGTGTAAAGTTGGTACATATGATTTTTAAGCATTTCCTTGAGTGGATGCTCTAAAATATAGGCACATCTATATATAAGTGTTTCAATGTTCTATTGTTTTGTCACTAGACTACATTAAACTATTGTATTGTACATAGCGTCTATAAAATCACTAGGCATAAGACTCAATGCTTTGACATTTTCACAATCTCTTCTGTTACTTCTTAGAGACATCATTCAAGCTGAATATCCTTCAGATCTGACTTAATCTTTGTCTACGGTAAGAAGGGTGTTTTAGTCTCTTGCACTACTCAATTGATTGTAAACAACTCATTGATTCTCTTCACAGGTGGTCTTGTTTTCATGGGAGGATTTATTGGTTTTATTTTCTCAAGAAATCTTGCCACATTAAGCAGTGTTCTTTTCGGAGGTGCATTATTGGCTCTCAGCACCGTTAGCATGAAGGTGTGGCGGGAAGGGAAAACTAGCTTTCCGTTCATATTGGGTCAAGCAGGTATTCCTGTCATAATTGCTAATTGTTTTTCTGCCTCATATCATTCTCATTGTGGCTATTGGACAGTCTTTAGCATGTTATTGAATGCGAACAGGGAACACTTCCTTTGGGCGTAATCTCTTCTGTATCTGATATAGGTTTAACATTGTATGTGTTCATAAATATGTTTATTACTCCATAATACATTAATGAAGGCATCCATAATATGATGGGCCTATGAACCAATGTTACATTGATCTCAGTTCCCAGTTCTAATTTTACTTTTAGATCACTTCGAATTTTAACAACTTCCATCGACAGTTCCCTCCTGATATAAGTAGATTGTGGTCCTTAATGACATTTTCATGCTAAAATGAAAAGGGAAAAGAAGGAAAGGAGGAAAGTAAATTTGCCAAACAATCCCGAGAGCTATCTCCCTTATCTCTAGCCTCATTTTGAAGCAAATGGATCTTCATTTTTTAATCTTTTGGGGTTGGAGAGAGGGCAAGAGAGAGAGAGAGAGAGAGAAGGAAGCTAACACTTGGTGTCTGTCTTAGATCTTGACGAAAGAGCTTAAAGCTGAAAAATTAACTGATTAAGTGTTACTGTGAACCTTTTAATCTAATGAATGTTAAAATATTCATTTGCATGTTCCAACCTGGCATGATGAAACAAATAGTTGTTCGATCTTACTCAACTTTAACTGCATATTTTAGTGCCATTTCGCAGTGCTGATGAAATTTGGCCCTATGAATGTGGGAATGCCTAGTTGGGTGACATGACACTTACTAATTTTTTAGTTTTTGTTTCTCTCTAAAGCTTCAGGCTTTTTACAACTTCAGAAATACCTAGTCACCACATCACCTGAACAATATAAATAAACGAAGTCTTGCAGTTGGTATTGCCATGTGATCAGTGTTGTACTGTTATAGTCAAAATTGTGGTAGTGTATGGTATTACTGACTCAGGGTGAAGGACAATGGTGTGCCTTTGAATTATTATTGGGTCGTGGGTTTCCATATTCCTGTGACCAACCTTGAGGTTGTTGCTGTTGACATCAATACATCAACATAATATAACATTTTCAATATCTACTACTATTGTGGAATCACAAGCAAAGCTAATTTTCTAACTTTATTAAGTATGCAGTCTCTCATATTTACTGAAGAGCTCAATATAACATGTTAATTCAAGGTACTGCATACAAAGTTCTCGTTATTGCTACATAATTCTCTGTGAACTACCAGTCTTCTTTGTGAGACACCCAAACAACAAGGACGTAATATGAAATTTCAACCTATATGACTGCAAGTAAAATATTTCTCCTGAATGAAAAGTTTTGATTGCATTTATCTGTGATTTAACCTTTCAAAATATGCTGCTACTAATTGAAAGAACTACAGGGTTTAGATTCACTTTTACATATTGTGTCTATACAATCATATACGTCTGCTATAGGGTTGAAGATTTAATGAACTCCATCTTTTCTGGTTTTGCTGACCTGCTAAAACTAATAGCAGAATGTATCTTCCTTTCACTAAGTCTTCGTTTTCCCTTTTTGTTGTCCTGCAGTACTTGCTGCCGCCCTTCTATGGAAAAATATGCAGACCTTCTCACTGGTAGTTCTTCTTATTGCCAAAGTCTTCTGTTGGCTTATTGCCGGGCTTGCACTATTTAAAAAAGTTTCTTTTTTGTTTATGCAGACAGGAAAATTGTTCCCTACTGGCTTCTCTGCTGCCATCAGGTATTGCAATGTCTTCTTTCTTGCTTCTCTTCTCAAGTATCCATTACCAGGTGCAACCCTGCAATATTGTCTTTAATTTGTTGTTAAATTTTGCAGTGCTGCAATGTTATGCTTCTACTCTTATGTGATACTGTCTGGGGGTAATCCACCACCCAAGAAGTTGAAGGCATCTGCTTCAGGGGCATATTAGTGAAAATGTCGAAAGGGCAGCGATAATTCTTAGAAATTCGCTGAACATTCACAATCAATGTTGACAGTTTTACAGTGAGCAAATCCGTTAATTTGGGCGAGTTACATGTTGGCAATGAGTAAAGTTTCAACAATGTTGGTCTTGGAATGTACAATGATTTTGCTTGTTGGTCTTGGAATGTACAATGATTTTGCTAAAATGTCATAGGAGTTGGTTCATTAGCAACTTGCTGGTGGGCGTATTGAATGTTATAATAGTTTGGATAATACAAATTATTATGTATGGATCATTTTAAGTACTTAAGCATAGAACACACAATGTTTCTGTTTTCTTCATATTTTTTCCTGCTATTGTTGTTCTATAGTTGCTTTCATTTTATTCTAGTTTTTCCCTTTTTATTTTTTCCGGTTAATGTTTGGGAAATTTAGAGTTTTGTTTTGTCCTAACCGTGTCGACAGAGTTACCTAGAACCTGTTGTTGCTGGTGGGTTAGTCGAGATGCGCAAAAGCTGGTACAACCAGTTACGAAATAATAAATAGAGTTTTGTTATTTGATTGGGGATAAAATGAACTTCTCTTATGTGATAACTTAGTACGAGAATGTATACAGAGATCTCCATAATCAAGAGCTTGTATTTGACAACTTTAAACTGTTCCTTAATTCTTATCGTGATAATTCTGGCATTTTAAACTATAAAATTTTGATAATTTTGAGAAGATAGTCTAAACCGATGGACGATGGACCAATTCCATTCCTCTATACTGTACGCCTAACGCACACATCAAACATTGCGTTTAAATTCATTAGTGCTTTAACCTGTTCTGTTTATACTATTAAATCTAATTTATACATGATAATATTAATAATTATAAGAGAGGAAAGGAGATCTTTATGGAGTTATCTGGAGTCAGTCTGCAGAGGTACAAATCAACCATGGATGATCATGGAGGATTTCAATGCAGTGTTAAATATGGATGACAAGATGGGAGGCAACCTTGTGAGCATGGCTGAAGTTTTTGTGTTTCAATCCTGTGTTGAAGTTTGTGGCTGAATGGAATTACCCCAGCATGGCAGCAGATACATGTGGAGTGACAAACATGGGACTGACAGAATGTACTCTAAGATAGACTGGGTTTTTGTCAACAATGAATGGATAGACCAGATGCCGGAGTTTGGCACTACATTCGTGCCTGAAGGAATTAGTGATCATTGTCCAGCAAGAATAGCACTGATCCACTCATTCTCAGGTTCTGGAAAGGGTGCAAGTTGGATGGCAACAGGAAATGGAAGGGTGCAAAATGCTGAAAGTTGTGAGGAAATTAAAAATGTTAAAAAGAAGTCTTAAGGAATTTGAATGGCTAGCACTTCAGCAATAGCATTAGAAGACAAGGAGGCACTGGCACAAGCTCAACATACTCTACACATGAATCCTAGTGACCTGGCACCACAACAGGATGAATGGGAAAAGTATTTTAAAGTTCAGAAGACCCTCCTATCTAGCTGAGATGTATATGTAACAAAGGAGTAAAGCAACATGGCTTAGACTAAGAGATGATAATACTGGATACTTCTTTTTAGTGATTAAGCACAGAAGCTGCAAGAGGCAATCCTTCAACTGAAGTATAAACATCGAGTGATTCAGATAGACCAGGAAACCATAGCAAACATAAGGGTGTACTACTACCAGGAACTATTGGGGAAAAAAACATGTATTAAAGGCTTTTTGCAGAATGGGCATTTCCTAGCAGTAGATAAGCAAGTAAGATTACTAAGCCCCTACACTACTAAGGAAGTAAAAGATGCTATATTCAGTATTAACAAGAACAAAAGTCCTGGTCCGGATGGATATGGTAGTGATTTTTCCAAAGATGCTTGGAGTATAGTTGGTAAAGAAGTTATTGAGACAGCCTTGGAGTTCCTTAGTAATGGAAAACTGCTGAAACAAATAAACTCCACACTGATCCCTAAGGTGAAGGTTCCACAAGATGCTAGCCAATTCAGGCCAATTGCTTGTTGTAATGTCATCTACAAATGTATTTTTAAAGTGATATGTATGAGGTTGAAGCAGGTTCTTCCAATGTTGATTACTGAGAATCAGGCTGCATTTGTGGAGGCACTATAATAGAAAGACATCTTCAAGATGCTTGATGAAGATTGATTTGAGAAAAGCATATGATATGATAAGCTGGGAATTTCTGTAGGAAGTTTTATATGAATTTGGATTTCCAGGAACTTTTACTCAGTTGGTCATGACTTGCATTACTTCTACTAAGTTTACTATCAAGGTTAATGGTGAAGGCTATGATTTTTTTTTGAAGGCGAGAAGGGATTTAGGCAAGGGGACCCTAATGTCACCCTTGCTATTATGGGTGATCTCCCAGACTTTAGATACCATCTCATGTGCAAAAACATGAAGCTGACTCATTTAATCTTTGCTGATGACCTTATGATTTTCTGTAAAGGAACTCTAGCTTTAGTTAACAGAGTAATGGAAGTTTTGCAGCACTTTAAAATATGATTTGATGCAGGCTTCTCGATTGGTTCACTGCCTATTAGATACTTGGGACTATCTTTGACTTCTAAGAAATGGAGTAAAATAGAATGTCATCAATTGGTAGAAAAGATTACAACCAGAATCAACCAAGCTTACTCTAGACACCTCACTTATGCTGGGTGACTACAAATCATTATGCTATATTGTTTTCTATCTACAACTTCTGGGGAACTGTGTTTATACTTCCCCAAAGTGTTTTGAAGGAGATGGACAAGAAGTGTAAGCAGTACTTATTGGGCAGTTCTGAGGAAAAAAGAAAACCGGCATTGGTTTCATGGGAGAAAGTCTGTGTGCCAAGGAAATTTGGAGGATTAAATATTAAAGGATGCAGCAAGTGGAACATAGCAGCAGAGGGGAAACTATTATGGCAGATATCTGAAAAGAAAGATGTATTGTGAGTGAAGTGGAATGGTGAAATTTATATGAAGAATACAGAGAGCATCTGGGATCATATACCACCCCGGGATTCTAGTTTGTATTGGAGAAAGTTGAACTCTTTGAAAGGATTGATGCTAAGCTGGTACCAAAATTACAAATATATGTAAACTCCTAAAGGGAACTATTCAGTCTCTAGCAGTTATCTTGCTTTGTTGGGTACTTTACCAAGGCTGAATGAATCTGACTTGGTATGAAATGCAATACTACTACCTAAGCAAAGAGTAATAGTTTTGCTAGCATATCTGAATAGACTGCTAACGAAGGAAAGACTGCGGAAGTTACATATCCAAGTTGATGATGAGAAGTGTAGATTATGTACTGAAGATAAAATGGAAACACAACATCTTTTGTTCGCTGAGTGTTCTTGGACTTTGGAAGTGAGGAGAAACATGGAGAACTGGGCTGGAATACACATGCCAACAGCAGATGGAAAGAATAACATACAATGGATCAAAAGCAGGCGCTAGAGGCAATTTAAAAAGAAGATAGTAGCAGCTATATAGGGGGCTACAATCTACAAGAAATTGGAGGTTGTTTAGAAACATTCATGTCAGTACAAGTTTTGTTACAACACAAATACAAAAGGAAATCACGGAGAGGATAAATCTTGTACAGCAATCGAAAGGAGCTAGGAGATGTCAATACTTGATACATAGATTATGTAACTAGTCTTTTCTTTTCCCGCTGTTTTACTGAAGTCTGGAGGATGAAGCATCCTTTATAGAATGGGACTGATACTCCTAGACACTCATTTAGTTTTGTAATACTCTTTTTGTTGGTTATGGTAATAGTTCACAGTTTATTCCAAGAAAAAAACAAAATTATAAGTAAACATGTCGATAAAAATAATAACCAACTTATGATAAAAACGATAACTAACTTGCTATCACATATTAAAATCCATGGTAACTAATTAGTTGTTTTAGTTCCATACATCCCCTCAAAATTCCTAAAATAACGCATCAAATCTTGTATATAAAGTTAACTTTTTTCTTTCATTTTTGTTGGCACCTTTTTTTTAAAATAAACTTTTATAATAATAAAAAATATCAAAAAGGGGTCCGCCAGCTCCGCCGCCGCATGTCGGCTGAGAAGCCTAAGGCAACCACCAATAATTATGGCGAAGACAAATTTCCCCGTCATCGTCCCGGTTGTGTTTGCATTTCTCTTCTTTTCATCATACACAATTTGCAATGCTCATGGTGATAATGAAGTTGGTATATATTATTTTACCATTAATTCCTTTTTCATATATCTATTTTTCTTTTGTCGAAAATATAAAACTCATCATATTTTTTAGTCGACGGTCTTTTGGAAATAGTCCTCTCTACGTAAGGTCTGCTTATATCCTTCACCGGGAAATTATGTGTACACAGGTTAAATGTTAGCTATTACGAGTGTATAATTAATTTTGCACACCTTTAATACAATTAAAAAGAAAATTTGCAAACTCCTCGCCAAATTTCAGACTTAGTCATTGATACGCACCAACCTCCCTAAATTTTATTTGTGAAATTATATTGAATTTTTTGTATTTGTTATTGTCGTAGTTGTTGATACCAAAAACAAAAGAAGGTAAAAAGTGTTCTATTTTCTATAATTGAAGCGCAATTATTAAACTATTAAAATTCTTTGGGTGAATTTCATAAATCAATTATTCTTACAATTCTGCTTCGAAAACAGTTCTTTTGAAACGAGTGTCTAACTTCTCTAATCTACAAAGATAAGTGCAATGCATATATGCTACTCTTCCCAAATCCTACTTGTGAAATTACATTGAATATATCGTTGTTATCAAATATTCTTGTATTTAATTTTTATTTTTGTGTGTGACACAATATTAACAGATGATGAGTCAAAATTCACTTACTTGCTGGGAACAACACACGGACCAGAAAATTGGGGCACAATTAAAAAGGAATGGAAATTATGTGAAACTGGAATATTTCAGTCTCCTGTTAATTTCCGTAACAAAACTGTGAAAACTACCAAAACTATCCAATATTTGAAACCAAATTACAAAATTGCACCTGCTGTTATCATTAACAGAGGTCATGATATTAAGGTATGTAACTCTCTAACAATCATGCTACATTATAATATTTCTCTACACATTTAGCCTCACTAGTTTATCGGATAAATTGATAAGTCGGGTATTTCTGACAGTTGCAATGGGAAGGAGATGCAGGGAGTATCAATATTGATGGCACTGCATTCAAGCTACAACAATGTCATTGGCATACTCCTTCTGAGCACAAAGTTGATGGAAAATGGTTTGTAAATAGTATATGGTTTTCCACTTCTGTCTCATAATATAAGTGTTTATTTTTTCTTGGAACTCCCAGAGAAATTTCTAGCCTCAGCTCTTCGGGTGAGCACTCTGTGGTAATCTGCTCATTGTGCAATAGTTCGAAAACCATACAGGAGATGTAAACCGCACTAGACAAGTTTTGTGCGACGAGCTCATGACTAAGCGACAGACAGAGGCTAGATTCGAACACGAATCTCTCACATGAAAAACTCACCTCCCAACCACTCAAGCATGTCCTTGCGGGCATTATAAGTGATTATTGTTTGAGTTAATTTGGAGATCTAATGGAGACATATTAGATTNATATTAGATTATATTATATTAATTGATGTTTAATTTGCAGGTATGCTATGGAAGCCCACATGGTTCATCAGAGTGCTGATGGCAGAACATCTGTGGTGGCTATACCTTTCAAAATTGGAGCCCCTAACCCTTTCCTTGATGTGGTACCTAATATTTTCTCTCTTGGTCTAATTAATTTAGATTCGCGTTGCGTAAAATTTATTTATGGGAAAAACATTTCTTTCACGGGATCTTTGATTTTATTCTTCCTGCACTATAAGAGGAAGACTTGATTAATCGTGAGGAAAATTTTACAACTACTGAAATCGTTTCTGAGGACATTGCATTGCACGACTCTAAGTCCTACTTGTACTTGTTCATCAACAAAAAATATATAGTGTTCATTATTGTATATTCACCTCGTTTCTCCAACAAAAAGTATTGTAACTAGATGTATAATAATTTTGATTGTGACCCTTGTCAGCGTAGCTACATAAAATGAAAGGTGTCAATCGAACACCCTTTATCGAAAAATTATATTTTATTTTTAATTTTGAATATTTTTAACAAAATTTTTTGATTTTGACATAGTTAATACATCACGTGAAGACAGTTGACGATAAGGGTTTGAAATTGGGAATGGTTGATCCACAACAACTTGGGGTGAAAAATGAACCTTTCTATAGATACATTGGTTCACTAACTGTTCCTCCATGTACAGAGGGTATTGTTTGGAATGTACNATATATATATAAATTTTCTATGTTCTTCTCAAAATAAGTATAGAAATTATTAATTTGCAGTTATTTGACTATGTTATAACTGGTTAATTTAGGCAAGGAGTGTTTCAATGGAACAAATGATGGCATTGAGAAATGCTGTTCATGATGTAAGTATTATTATAACTTCTCTTTTAGTTTATTAGTAACTATTTGATTTGATTTGGAAAAAAGTGTTAGAAATTGATAATAAGTAGTGGTTAGTGTGAAGAATTAAGTTGTTCGAACTCTTCAAAAATGTTGCCGTACCTGTGCCGGATCCTCCAAAAATACATTATTTTTGAAGGATCCGACACGCACCTGATAACATTTTTGAAGGGTCCAAGCAACATTGATAATTTTTGCGTATACGTACTTTTGTGTGTGTGTGTGTTTAACAGGGATTTGAAGCAAATGCAAGACCAGTTCAGGGCTTACATAGAAGACCAGTGTATCTAGCTATGTAAAGATGTGTCTTGAAAAAACTCTATAATGGTGGTGAAGTGTTGGAAATTTATCTTTTGGATACATAAAGTAATTGTTGAGGTCCACTTGTATCTCTCTCAAAGGAAATATACACTAGTCTTGACTTCTTCTTCATTCTTTTTTTTACTGTCTTATTTTATGCACCGATATTATAATAATATTTATACACTTGATTCAGCTCATTTAAAAACTAAACCGATATACCATTCAAATTGATCCATGAGAATTTTTGTTATATAAAACTATAGTATACGAAAAAAAAAGTTTTATTATGTACTTAAATAAATTATAAAAAAAATAATTTAAATTGAGTAAAAATTGTGTGAGTTGAATTATGTTTTAATTTTTAGCTTATTTCAACTCATTTAATTTTTAACCCATTTATTTATTTATTTACTCAATTTATTTAATTCTTTCAAATTCAATTTAAACACAATTATAAATTATAAATTTGAAAGGTAAATTTAATATTTGAAATTAAAATTCAATTGAAGTTGTTCATTTTATACCGCATAAACAAACACTAATTTCATATCAAAATTTCAAATTGAACTTCAAATCTTGCCTACTAAGTATTCCTTCCGTCTCATATTACTTTTCATATTTAGTTTTCAAAGGGTTAAACTATATAAATTTTTAACTAACATTTCAAAATATATTTTTTCATAAAATTAAGATGATAAATATTGCAATTTATTGTATTTATTATATAATTTTTAAATATTTATATTTTATAAAAAATATTAAATAATTTTAACTTTAAATAAAGAAACACAATTACTATTTGAAAAATATTTATGTTATGGTCAGCATCGAATCGGTCCAAGAGGCACAAAGAGACACCTATGTAGTCGCGCTCGTAGTAAATAATTTGTTTTGTTTTTTTCTTAATGTGGTGCTCGATAGGTAAATACTTAATACGTATCGGATATTTATTTTAAGAAATATTAAAGCTTAAAAAAAGAAATTCACAGAATTAAGAATACAATAATTAAAAATATCAAATTAATTTTATATAATAATATTAAAAAAAACAAAAAACCAACCAAAAAAAAATAATTTACGCGTTAATTTTTTTTTCTAAAAAAATTAAAAATATTAAAAATATTTTTACATAAATTATAAATTAATCGGATAACGAACTTAAACTGCGATATTAAATGTACAAATATTTATCTCAATGGACACAAAGCGTAATTTATTCTTACTCATTAAATCATGCAAAATTATTATATTGAAGTGATTTGATGTGATAAAAATACATGTTAATTAATTATGATTAATTTTTCAAAATCTAGGCGGGAGTAATTCTTTTGATCTTGACACGATGCGAAGATAAAACTCTAAGCTACTTTTATTTGTTCACTATATTAAAAACTGGATATTTATTTATTTTATTGTCTAATTTAAAAAATTAAAAAATAATTTATCACTTAATTTCTAATTTATCTTTATTATTAATTATAGCTATTTACTAATGCATTTTTCAAACTATTAAATTTACTATATTTAAAGAGTAATACAGTAAAATTGATATTCCATCTAAGAGGCGTACCAAATCAATATTGGACAAATACAAATAAACGAAGGTAGTAATTCTTATAGTCTCGTGTGAAATACAAAATGTTTCTCATTTGCATGAATTGTTTTTCTTTGTAATTATAAATAGCTAATAAAAGTGTCTAAATACAAATTTACCATATACATTCATGAATTAACGTCTGATTTAATTTTTGTAACAATCACTTCATTTTGATTTGAATCGTCATTAAGTCTTATTTTAATGCTCGAATTAATGACTCATTAAATCTTCTTCATCTTTTGTTTTCTTGGCAATTTTTTAATGTAATCTCTAAATTTTCAGTCATGAATATACGTATTTAGAAATGATTGTGTAACTTTAAAAAGCGTCTAACTATCACAATCTGCATTTCTATCGAGCCAAAATCGCTTTAATAATATTTATGATAATTTTTCTTTTATAATTGTTAATTTTCATTCACTATTAATATTATGCTTTTTTTTTTAACATCATCCATTTATTATGCTTCATGCAAATAATGAGTGTGTATAAATTTTTACCTTTTAATTGAAATTTATGAATAAAAAAACTCGAAATTTCTAATTATCTCTTCTCTTTCTTCCACGGTTCCACCTGAACACATCTTACAAAGGTTCCCAAAAAAAACACACACACACACATACTAAACCAAATCAAGAAACAGAGAAGATTTCCTCAATCTGAGGAAAACACACATTCCCATCAGGAAGATTTCCTCAATGAAAGCTTCTTTCTCTTCACAAATCCAAGATCAACAAGAAAGAAGCGACTAAACTATGTCATCAGCACAATCAGAAAAACAGACCCTTTTCATTGCCTCACTCATCATCATCTGGTACTCCTCCAACATTGGAGTCCTTCTCCTCAACAAGCTATTACTCTCCAACTATGGCTTCTCCTTCCCTGTTTTCCTAACAATGTGTCACATGTCAGCTTGTGCTGTTCTAAGCTACGTTTCCATTGTTTTCTTAAAGATTGTGCCTTTTCAGAGGATCAAATCAAGGTCCCAGTTCTTCAGAATCGCCACCCTTAGCATTGTCTTTTGTGGGTCTGTAGTGGGTGGGAACATTTCCCTCAGGTACCTTCCTGTTTCGTTCAATCAGGCTGTCGGTGCAACGACGCCGTTTTTCACAGCTTTGTTTGCTTATCTGATCACCTGGAAGAGGGAAGCTTGGACTACTTATGGCTGCCTTGTGCCTGTGGTTGCTGGTGTTGTGATTGCAAGTGGGGTATGTTGAAAAATGTTTAAAGATTTCTCCTCTTCTTTTTGTTGGGTCAATTTTCAAATTTTGTTATTATTTTCTATTGATCTTGCTGTGATTTGGTTTTATGGAAGGAAAAAAAAGAGGAATCTTTTTCTTGTTTTCTGACCCTTTTGGGATCTTTTATCTTTTCCCCTACTGTAATTGATCTATACTTGCTACAAAATTGGAGGATTTTTGAAGGTTTTCTTTTAAAGTGTGAATCTTACAGCTTGAGAGCAGATCTGAGATTTGTTTGCTCCTTTGATACATTATGCAAATTCTAATGTTTCTTCTCTACAATGCACTTATATTGTTGAAATTGATTTCAAATGTAGTCACCATTTTATGATTAATGGACTTTTAGCAAACTGAGAGATCCAAAGTCTGCTGGTGAGGATTTAAGATTTAAAATAAATTAGAAAGTGATAGTTAACTATTTCAATTTTCTAAGTAGGTAAGCAAGCTGGAATATTAGGTCTTTCCTGTGACAACGCTGTGTAATCAATAGGTTTCTTACCTTATTTTGAAAATTAATGAAAAATTTTACCACCTTAATACCTTATCATCCCATATTCTGATAAACTCCAAATCTGTCAAGTTTCAAGTTATATTTTCTTTGGGTACATTTGACTTAAAGTACTTTTTGAGAAGAGTGAAAATGGAAGAAAGGTTTATATACAAAAATACGTGTTTCAGGGAAATTACTTTCTAATCCTTAAAGTTTATCATAGATGCTAATAATTAATGGAGAGTAAGCTAAATTAGCTTGCTGAAGTTGCACATATAGTTTGAACAGCTATTGGTCCAAGGTATGCCCAGTCGGGAGTAAGTGAATGATATTAGTGTAATTTAGGCTATGCACTAGCAGGAATTACTACCTCTATGTAAGATATTTTGTCTTCTTAAATTGTTAGTCTTTTTACATGTTGGTTATTGAAATCAGTTGCGCCATCATAAGAAAAAAAAATTCAACATCTTGAATTTAAATTCTTTTCAACTAGTTGACATCGACAATCCTCTTTCTAGTGACTCATTTACTTGATGTGACCTTTTAGTGGTCTGATAAGCATCTTAATTGTTGGCAGGGTGAGCCAAGCTTCCACCTTTATGGATTTATCATGTGTATAGGTGCAACTGCTGCTAGAGCCTTTAAGTCTGTTCTTCAAGGCGTCCTTCTTTCCAATGAAGGGTGAGTATTTTACTGCTTCCAGCCATCTGTTTTAGTTTTAAGTATTGTAATTCTTGTTGGTGGTTCTTTTTTTATCCTTATAGTAGTCAGTTTATGGAAATAGATGCAACCATGTCCCGTCGGGTCTATGCGAACTCTTTCACACCAGAACTACACATTTCTGTGTATTTGCGGGGCTTGTAAAAGATGAAGTGGAATGTGGTAGCACATTTTCTATGCACTTCTCGTGGCCTTGCCTTGGGACATTCGCATTGTGAAAAACAATTTGACAGCAACGGCAATGAAACGTCTTGACTTTTTTTTTTTGATAAGTCCTTTCCCTGGATCATATGGCGATGCAAAGGGTTATTAAGGAACTTTTGTTTGCAAAGCTTGTAAAAAGTCTAGCAAAATGGCTGCCATTTTAAAGTCCTATGAGGAGGCAGCAGGTTGTCATCAATCTCCCTTGGCAGTGACTGTTGATGGAACAGTTTTCTTGTGTGTCCATTAGTAAAACAAATAAGGAAAACACTTCCTGGATACATGTTTATTGGGGATCATCAAACAGATCAATTGTAGCTATTGCAAGTGGGCAGCTCAAGTATGGAATATTTTCCAGTTTTGAAGGTGTCAAATGTAGGAGATATACTACTATTATTCCACTTCCCTTCAAAGGTAGTTTGTGTCTTACAGGGGTGACAGTGGATCGGCTAGGCCTTCTTGCTACTTGAACAATTGTCATCTCCAAACAGGCTTCATGGGTTTGAAGAGGAAGAATAGGATAATGGCGGTCCACCTTATTGGGCTAGTATCACTTGGTTGTGTGGTACTGTTCCATTTGAATAGGAGATCTATGCAGTGGCTACCTCAAAGTTGACTTCAGCCTAATCGACATTTCGAGATTAAAATCATATGTGGTAGGAGTGCAAAAGTTCGATATACTTTACTTCAAACCATTGAAGAGACTGCAGCACAGAGGAGGTGTTAAGTTTTGAAGTTGATAAATTGAACTAGAACGGATAGGTTGATTGGCTTGAGGAGATGTCACCACAGATCAGTTGGAAGGAATATACACAGCAATTTGAATATCAAAATTGTGCAAGATTATCAGGCCTTATCATGGACATCGATGGGTTGAGCAAACCTTAACAAGTCCATCAGTACGAGCCAAGCAAGGATAACCACATATAAAGACAGAAATGAGTGTGAATCCAGTAGCTGGAAAGTTAGTATCACAATCATAAGTGCCCAGACAATAAGGAGGCCCAACAGCAGGTCTAAAGCCAAATGCCTCCACAAAGATCCAGTACCCAAACCCAGGTACACAAGCACACAGCGAAGTTGTTAAGTATCATGACTCTCAGTGCTTGAAAGGGTGCTGAAGGAGAGTGTGGAATACTGTTTACTACTTTGTAGTTTTCCTATAGAGTTATGTTCATTAGGGAAAGAAGGAAATTCTTTCTTCGATATAGCTGGGTACTTCCTAGAACAATGATGGAAGTTGTAGCGAGTTGAAGGGTGAGAAAGATGAATGTCAGGAAAAGCTACTAGATGTAACTCCTCTTTTGGCGTATTGGATTATTGGAGGAAAATGAATAGTGGATAATTGGAAGGAGTTGAAAGACCACTATGGAGAATCAAAAGTCCTTTGTTGCTCATTTCCACTTTTTGTAGAACAAGAATATCCTCTTATCCTGTTCTGTTTAGATGGTTGGCACACACACAAAAAAAAAAGGCGGAATGGAATATATTTTACTTGTCTATTCCATTTCATAATAACAGTATTATGATAAAATTATATGTCAAGATCATGTTGTTTATTGGGAATTGAAATGGGAGAACGAGCAGACATCAAATGAATAACATGATCTTCGATTTGCAAGTTAGCCAAAGATTGGAATATGAGAGAAGATAGCTTTTGGTATTTCCATGCGATCAAAGGTTTGGTTAATTTTCATCTCCGACACTTGAAAGATCATCCCTTCGGTATTTATTTTCATATTTAACCTTATCATTTTGGTAAACTATAGCTTATTCATTTGTTTCGCTGATACATATAGTTTTCTTTTGTGACCTCGTTTGTAACCTGCTGTTATCTTTTTAGGGATAAATCAAACTCCATAGATCTGCTGTGATTTACATGTTGTTATGACCGCCCCTTTAACCTGTTGTTATTTTTTTAGGGAAAAGTTGAACTCCATGAATCTGCTGCTTTACATGTCGCCAATTGCTGTTCTAGTTTTATTGCCTGCAACACTCATAATGGAGCCCAATGTGATAGATGCTACTATTGCGCTTGCTGTAACACATAGATACCTGGTCCTACTTATTTTGATCAATTCTACCATGGCATATGGAGCCAATTTGTTAAACTTTTTGGTAACCAAGCATACTAGTGCATTGACTCTCCAGGTTTGCGCTCTCCTTCTCTTGCCCCTTTCCCCTTTGTTTCCAATTTGTAGTCGTATGTTAGCTTACGGCAACCTATTTTGAACAACTTTATTCTCTGTACATGGCCATTTGTGTAGGTCCTAGGGAATGCCAAAGGTGCTGTGGCTGTAGTGATCTCAATACTTCTTTTCCGCAATCCTGTTACTTTTATTGGCATCGCAGGCTATGCAATGACCGTCATGGGGGTTGTTGCTTATGGAGAATCTAAGAGAAGAAACAAATGAGCTCAGATGCAGCCTTCTTTTCTTACATCGTGAGTCCCCAGTTTTGTTTCTTGAACATTAGATGCACGGTAGGGTTAGTGATACATTGATCAAGAGACGAAATGGAAAAAAGGGGCTTGGGGGGACTGAGGAAATCAGTCCCATTCGTCCCTTTTGTTCAACACGATAGGATGTATGCAGTTGTATCAGTTTCTCTTTTGTTGCATTGAAGTGTTGTAGGGGACCGGGGATGGGAACTGTTAAATTCTTCTGTTGTATTCTTTTCACCGAAGTCATATGATGTTAAAATCCTTTATTTAACCTTCTACAGACGGTTAAATTGACTTGACAATGTAAAATATTGTTACGCTGTCGGTGTATATAACTTAAAATTCCGGGACATCATTCTCCTAGTGAGAGTGAGTTAATAGAACAATGAAACTTACTTGTAACAGAAACCAAATATTCTGTCCAGGATAAAACAAATCAAATTTCCAGGTAATGTATTGCAGGGCACACAAGGAGTTTTGGGCTAAAAGCCAATTGGTTATGTAGTTTTTTTAGAATCCTGTTGTCCCAAGAATGAATGTTCTGCTACTTTTTTTTTCAATCAAAGCAAATATATATAAAATCATCCACAAAAGGGAAACTCACTTCATGATCTGTATGCATTGCAAATCCATCCAATAATCCAACAAATTGAAATAATGATCCTTCTTAGATGGTAAACAAAATCGTGTCTTTTTTCAACATTTATTGGAATTTACGACCAAGAAAAGAAAGATCTAGTGATTGGTTCTTGTGGTAAGTGAATACAACGAAAAGATCTGAAAATAATAAATAATGAAACAATTCATATATTGACATTTCGTACTCACTTTCAAATTTCTGCTTTGTTATTCTCATCAAGGTGGCAAGAATCGAACCTATGGCACAGGAAAGGTTTCCTTATTTGGTGACGAGTTGGAGATATTAGAAGTGAAAATGCAATTCCCAGCAACATTAAGTGCAAGGCTCAAAATCTGCACTCAAGCAACTTGTCTTTCACAAACAAAAAGAAGCTTTTCTTTTTCTATTGAACCACCCCCACCCCTACCCGAGTATCTCGACACATTTAGGTTCTAACAAGAAATGAATTTCCAACAACATCACAAGCACCAACTAGGCAACTACAAAAAATGAGTAAAAATCAATCAAAAACCTTTGAACTAGTTCTTGGAGGTTGAATGGTGTACTATGAGCTTTAGTTCAAGTCTTCAGCTTGTATTTTCTTTTCATTGGTTGTTTGTTTTCCTTTTCTCACCATAAGTTATGCTTTTTACAATAAATTAATGTAAAACTAAAGAATAGATATCAATTATTACTGTCATTCCTACTGTTGAATTACTTTTTTTTTTTGGCTTTATTTGAATTACTTACATATATGGATTATGTATTATAAAACCTATTAAATCATTCAAGATTCTAACTCCAAGTTTTAGATAATATGTTAAAGGAAAAAAAACTATGAAAAGAATTAAGAAATATTTATATATGCATTACAGTAAATATTCTTATGTATAAAATATTTTTAAAATTATATACATATAATATTGGGTTGGGTTGGGTTGGTTCGATTTTTTTTTTTAATTAAAACTAAATCAAACCAAATCAATTATAATCGAATTTTTTTCAATACTAGATAACTAGTTGAATGTTTTTTAATACTAAATTGTCAGTTAGAATTTTTTTTTTTGATTGACTCGAATTATTAATTTAATGTTTAATCATGAGTTTGTCTTTTATGGGCCTTAACCTTCTTCTGTCATTTTGTTTTCTTAAGATTTGCCTAAGATAAAAAGATATTGAGGCCCAAAACGACCCATAGTGTAATGTCTTCCCTTGGGCTGAGGCCCATAACGACGAGATCTTGCTTTCTCCTCCTCTCACTTACGGCTCTGTCCTCAAATCAACGCCACCGGCCGGTGGCCACAAAAAGGTACTTCTCTTGTCTCTCGCTCTACTGAATTTGTACAACTAAACCGTTCCCTCCAACATTGTCGGTGTCCGCTCGATCGGAGCTTCGTATAGGGATCCGATGTAGCCGCAAATTCCTTCTCGCTATAACTGTCTTTCACCTATCAATTTTTTTTAATTGTTAAAGTTTGGGTTTTTCTAATTTTATTTGTATGCTGTTAAGTAATCTAAATTTGTTACTTCATTCCGAATTTTGTAATCTTTTGTTAAATTAAGTAACTTTTAATTACTAAGAGAATATGCTTAATCATCAACTGTGCCTAAATTTTCGGATATCAACTGTACAATTTGAGTACTAACACAGATTTGTATGCAAAAGGTAGTGAGGTACTTGGTATTTGAATATTCGAAATTGGCTTAGAATTAAGTTAAAATAGAGAACATCATCAAAATATTGGCTCCAAGTATTTATCTGTTTAGACAAACATTTAAGTGTCAATCTGTGAAAAGAAAAAAATAAAACAGAAAAAAGAGGAGGAGGTGCTTAATCTAATCTAGTCTAAGTCAATCTGATTGGTATGATTTCTGTCTGTCAAATGGACTCTGTATGGGATGCCATAGTTTAAAGAGTAAGTGCTTAGAATCTTATATCAGAAAAGTCAGTTTCATCCTGTCTGAAGAGTTAGACGGCTGCCCTGTATTCTTGGGAAGAAATATGTAAATAGATCCTTTTTAAGGGTGTATGGCAGCTTGATGAATTCCTAAGAAATATTGCAGGAAGTTGTTTTTTGAATTCATAACCATTTTTATGTTTGTAATACATATAGTTTTTCTGTGAAAAATTTATATATTCTGATTGTGCTAAGGGAGAAGGTATATATTATGACACTAACGGAGAAGCTATCCCTGTCTATAAAACTCTAATATAATACTGCAAGTTGGACTGAAAAGAAGTAATCCAGCAAAGTTGTGCCAAAACTGTTAATGTTAATTCATTTATGCTTTCATTGATTTGGTAGTTGATACATTGTTTTAGTAGTGCTTCAGAATTTGAAACAACATTGAGAGGGGAAGAGGGTGTGGAAGTTATTAAACATTGATTAAGGGAAATGTTGGATATGCAAATAATGGATTTCTAATGGCTAATAGCAACATGAAAAATGAAATTACAAGACTTGCAGATGTACATGGCACTAATCCAATGATTGGAACAGAAGATTAAACTTCGTTTTAGGAGTTGAAATAGAAGTATGCTGTGAATTGTCGAGTTTCAATTAAATATCCCAGTTGAAGATTTACAGTGGGTGTGGACATGTTTAACACTCTTAAAGTGAAGTCTGGATAAACTACAGATATTCTTCTTGTGTATGTCGTAAAGCCAATGGTGCTTCACTTGCAATATTGGTTTCCTTTCTTTTTAGGATAAGGTAAATAATTTTAGTAATAGTGTGACTTCCAACTTATATGTTGCTTAATATAGTCTACAAAAAATCTGCTCTTCCAATTCTTACTTTTCTGATGAGTGGTAAAAGTGATCTTATTTCCTTATGTTGACATATATAGATGGTGATGTTTAGGAAAGAGTACTAGTGTTTGAAAACTAATAGAACCTTTTGGTCATTAGCGAAATGGACAAGCAGAAAGGAAGCAATAAGCAAAACAACAAATGCCTTTTGGAGTGTCATTGTTTCAGTAACCAAAAAGAATTAATGGTGTATGATAGAAAAAATAAAAAATTCTTGTTAGTTTTTTAAATTGATGGTGGTTTTAAATGGCCATACACGTTGAAGCCACATTTTTGTTAATTATATTCTTTCAATAGAATTTATACTCTAGGAATTGTGTTTGAAAGGTATGGTTGTATGAATTATTTTAAAATAGTTGAGATTCATCTGTTTAGGACTCTTGTTGGTTATCACATTTAGTTATGGAACCAGAATCTCATGATAGTTTATGGTTGATAAATATCCATATAGTCTTTAATGTTAAGTGTGTATTATTTGTCCAATTCTTGATGGGTGATGGTGCATTTACTTGGTTATAAATAAATATATTTAAACCAAAGTTATATTAGTTCTGAATGAGAATTAAGACCAAATATTTCTTTCAGAATCTGTAATGTTACTAACTAGAGCCCGAAAGTAATATTCCTTAATCACTTAGCCACATGATATGTTTGTTATAAATATATGTGTCTTACATTGGGAGGGCATTTGAGTTTGATGTGGTTAGCTATAACTTATGTTGCTGCAAATTCCTATTACTTTATTTCCCTTAAATATACACATTCTCACAAGACAAACTAATTAAGAATAAAATAAGGGAAAGTCGCTTGAGCCTTTAGTCTGTCAATACATTTACTTTGGATTTTATACTTTCTAGGAGTCTTTTAGCCCTATTAGAAATACTTATGCCAGTAGGAAATATTGAGAACTACTAAAACATGATTCCATGAAACAAGATTGAATTTGGTCAGTATAGACAAAATATCTTTATTTTAATCTTTTAATAGCTTATACAAAAAATACAATCTTAGTGAACTCATTTTTTTTAAGACTCTCAGTCTTAGACACCATGCAGTTCAGATGCTTTTTTCACCACTCAAATATTCAGATGAGGTGAAAAGATAAATATTCTAACAGTTTGTCTTCATTGATTTTCCTTGTCATTTTTTCATCTTATGGAGTTATCTTTTGAAGGGTTGGTCTTACTGTCTATTATTCTCCTTCATCATGATTCTTTTGCTGCTTTTGAAATCTCGCTTAGCTGATGTAACCATTAGCATCCTCTGGATGCAAATGAATAAAAGTTTTCTACTTGATATAAAAAAGTTTATTTTTCTGACACATTGTTATTCTTATGTTCTTAATGTACCACTAAATGTATAACATAGTATTGTCACTACGCTACAAAATGGAATTAGCGGCTTCTCTAAGAAGTTTGGTTTCCTAAAGTTTGTTATCAGTATTCACCCTA
Organism: Datura stramonium; assembly: GCA_018107945.1. Taxonomy (NCBI): domain Eukaryota; kingdom Viridiplantae; phylum Streptophyta; class Magnoliopsida; order Solanales; family Solanaceae; genus Datura; species Datura stramonium. The sequence continues at coordinate 162,062 of JACEIK010001038.1, read as the reverse complement.
GAATTATTAGAGATGCTGATAGGATCATGAGAAATATCATATGGCAGCCTTATCCCTTTTATTGAAACCACTACTGTGTCAACTTCCTTTGATGATTTTTCTTTGATATCCTCAAACTTGTCTGCAAAGGGGGAACTGAGAGCTCAATTTCCTTCTCAATTGTTGTCATCTCCATTTTCCTCATTTTGCCTTCTTCATCTTCTTCTATCCTGTTTCCCCAGGTGTGTTAAAAAATCCCATCAGATGGGGTAGTAATATTCTCTGTGAAAAATAAAATAAAATAAAATATTCTCCTCTGAATCAATACCTTTTTGAACCTCCTCCTGTGTGTGAGCAAATATTTCTGTTGGAAAACTTTCTCCACCCATTTTCTTGTGTTATATGTCCATTTTTCAAGTATTGTTCTTAATGTATGCCATTGTGTTGTTACTCTTGTCTGGTCTACTTTCTTGATGTTGATATGTGTTATACTCTTTTATGTTAGCTTCTGGGTTTAATCATTGTTGTAATCACTTCATGCTCTTGTTAGCTACTTGTAAATCTTCTGTATTGCCATCCTGATTTTCCTGACTTGTCTTTCTTGATCTACAACTGATTTCAAAGCCTCAAACTTGATTTGCACCACTAAACTCTGTTGTGTCCTTTTTTTTTTCCTATATAGCTTTGTTCTTTTCTTTCTCATCCCCCTCTGTGCCCTTCTTCACCAGAGTTTAATTGTCTTTTGTGAAATCTCTTTTATCTTTAACAAATTCCATTCATATAGCATACCAACAATTTTACCACTGGTCAGTTTTCTAGAAAAACACCCAGTCGGTTGGTTACCTCCCTGGCTGGTCTTATTATTCTTTCTTTTGTTTGGGATATCTTCAACTACTGCAGGAGCTCTTTGTCCATGTTCTGCAATTCCTATCGGAATACCCTTAGCATTAGTACATGCTTAATTCTTTTGGGATCTAACTCTGGTATGCTCAATCCTTTTGGGATCTAACTCTTTAATTTGAGATGCTTTTACTATCATGGTTTATATTTATTCCTTGACATATTATGGGGCAAGTTGTATATTTGTAGCAACATCATGTTTAATAATGATAATGATTTTAGCTATGTTTATCTAATAGTTGGTATACATTTTACTAGTTCCTTTAATTGTGCGGAACAAATAGATTAGGGAAATTTTGTTGAAAGTTCACATCTAGGATGCTGTATTCTATTTTCTAAGAGAAACTAATATGATAGATTCAAGTATCGAATGATGTACTGATTGCAACAACGGGATGTTTTATATTTTTTTTCCAAACAAAGAACAATTAGTGACGACCCGTTTCCACTGGAAGTATACAACTATTTAAGAGTGTATCTTTTGTGACGACAAAAGTCGCCACTGATAGTCTTTTGGTGCGACACCACTTGCCATTGAATGTATTATTTTTAGCGGCGACTTCGTTAGAAGACTTTCTTGGGCAAACTTTTGTGACGACTTTGTTATATATTCTGGCGCTATAGGTTGCCGCTAAAGTAACCTTTTGTGGAGACTCTTACTGTCGCCACAAAAAACTTTTAGTTATGAACTTAATTCAAACGACCCTTATGTCGCCACAAGAAATCTTCTGTGGCGACTTTTCCACTTTCTGTGGTGTCTTTGGATGCCACAAAAAGTCATTTTTCTTGTAATGTTATATTTGTATGCTGTTAAGTAATCTACATTTATTTACTTCATTCCGAATTTTATAATCTTTTGTTAAATTAAGTAACTTTTAATTGCTAAGAGAATATGCTTAATCATCAAGTGTGCCTCATTTTTCGAGTATAGCGTTAACTTGGTAATTCATGAGATTAGTGGAATTTTCACATTGTAATGAATTGAACTTACAGTTAGCTTCTCCTTCAATAATCAAGTGTTGTCTCTACTTGCTAAGATGGATAAATTTTTAATTTTTCTGGTAATTTGCTATTCAATTCCAGCTATGGAAGCTGATAAGTGGGCAAGTTTTTCAGAAGGAACTAGTGAATCTGAAGGCTACGGGGAGGATCCTGACGATGATGATCATTGTTGTGCATATGCATCCAGTGATATACCCAAGTTGCAGTTCAGGTTTCATCTCATGATATAGATAAATTAATACAAATAATTTTGCAAAATGTATAGGTATTTGAATAGGCAGATATCTTTTTCTTCAGGAAAGATATTTCAAGATCACAATGGCTTGATCCATTAGGAATGGCTGAGGTCATGGAGAGGAAGGGTGGATTGTGGACAACTACTGGGATAGTTCGTAATGGCAAGATATACTGCTTCATTGAAGAGATTCTGTAGGTGATGAAAATTCTCTTTTTGTTATCTCATGTAGTTAGAAGAGTTAAATACTATTGACTTTGAGTACATGCATTATTTGATAATAAGCCATGAGAAAATAAGAACTGGGGTGTTCTCGGCATATTTGGTCAAATTTTAGATTTGTTTGTCCGAGAAAAATGAAAATACTTTTCTTTAGTATCTTAACAAAACTTGAAAGAGTTATTACTTCTCTTGTTTTTCTGGTTGCAAAAGTTGAACATGGTATAGTTTAGTTAATAAATTGGCACACTCTTCTGTTGATCCTTTCGTCATCAATGGTTTTGGGAGCTGATTTTGGTAGATTTCTGGTACTCCTAGTGATATTTTCGTTATCCCTATGAGTTATGATTGTATACTTTGGTTGCACACTTGTCTGCTGCTTCAACATATTAGAAAAAGTAGTCTGGACGGAGAAAGAAAGTAGAAGCAAATGGATAAATTATATGAATAGATAGATAACAAGTATTTAAATTTATGTTTTATTAGGAATTGATATGAAAAATTTATGTTTCCTTTGAGGTTTATCTTCTGCAATTTCCTATGTTTAAAGAATGATATTGGTTTCGTCTTGTAGATATCTTGCCGAAATTGGGGCTCTACATCTCTTCGGTAAAGATGATACGCCCCTTCCTCTAGAACACGTATACAACAAGGTTGCAGAAGGAAAAAGTGGATGTTCCTTGGAATATTATGAAGCATATAAGCACTTGAAATCCCTTGGTTATATAGTCGGGCGTCATGGTATTCCTTGGTCAGTGAGAAGGTCAAAAGTAAGTGTTACTATCAAAGACTCGCCAGAGACTGCTCAAAGCGGAGATGAAGAATCAAGAAACAATATTCTCATCTCTGAAATGTTTAGTAATATGCAAATTTGTGGATTGAGACTGGCCTTTGACGTCTACCCTCCTAATAGCAGATTCAGAAAGTCTGCTCCCGGTGATCCCTGTTTTATACTTTGTCTTGCTAGGTACGATACCTTGTTAATGCGTTCATTATTTTTTATTCTTCATTGAAGGTGGGGATTAGTTATCCTAGGATAACTTGTTTTCCAACCAAATGACCCCTAACTGTCGAAGTAGCTTTATTTTATGAGTGATGTATTTTCTTGTGCAGTGAGAATCCACCTTCCAAAGAAGAGATTGAAGATCTTGAGAAACATTCTCATGGTATCCCATTGAAATTCTGTCTTGTTGAACATGGACGTGTGAGCTTTTTCTCATTCAACAAAGTTGAGCTCCCTGTCCTTCCATGATCCCTTCAAAGATCTTGACATTTGCTTAAAAGAGGTATGGTAAAATTATGAATTTTAAGCTTGTGGATTGATGTTTTACCAATGTGTAATTACAACTCATTATTTAGATGACTAGTTTTAGCTTAACAATATAAGAATTAATTTAAAAAGAAAATTATGAATTCAATTGATAAATGATTATGTTTAAGAGTTTGATCCAATCTGATTGTTCTTTTGTCGGTTTGTTCTAATATTTATTTCAATGAACAAAGTCGTTGCAGAAATATCATTTGATTGGAAAAGTGATAAAATTATTTATTTTTACATGAGCACTTAAATAAATGTATTATATGTATATTTTATGTTAATTATTATAAAATTTTTGTTACCACACAATTGACAGATTAACATTCAATATAAATATTAGCATTACGAATACACATTATAATACAAAATTGTATAGTAGAATAAAACATATAGTATAAGTTATTAGTTTAAACAATTAACACTTACGAAATCGTATTAGGAGTTATTACTAGCTTGTTTTTGTAGTAACAAATTGATATCATATTACAAACACATTTATTTATTTTATATTGGTCGTCCAAACTAAAAAAGACTCATCAAAATTAGTGAAAGCAACTACTAATGCTCGTGTTAGGGTAGATTGTCTATCTCACATTTCTTGGTGTACGATCCTTCTCCGAATTTTATTAATGTGGGATGCTTTGTGCATTAGGCTATTTTTTTTTTTCAAATTGTATTTTCAAAAGTCCTAAACATAAAATTAATTTGTGTTATAAATNCTAAAAATATTTTAATTGATTTGATTAAATATAAATTATTATTTTTGAAGTAAATTTATTTTTGAACTCCTTTCGATTAAAAAAGGTGTATAATTTCTCAGGTTTTTGATGAAATAATCAACACTCCAACCTGATAACAACACAGAAAACGAAGACTCTAAAATAAGAAAATTAGAAAGGGAAAGGAATTGATTCTTGAAAAGAGAAAAAAAAATTCAATTATTTGATACTCGAAATCTTGTTTAATAGTAAAAAAAGTAGTGAATCAATTAAGAAGATGAAGAAGAAGAAAATGAGGGAGGGAACTTAAACGAGAAATCTTACCATTAAAGAAATTCAAGTTATAGTTCAAAGTAGAACAAAAAGGACATAACCCAAAGACAACCTAAAAAGATCTCTACAAGCTACAAGACTGTTATTAATATATTAAATCAAATTTAGTTACAATGAAGAGAAAGAACCTTTTATATGTAGAGAAGGAAGCGATTAAAGACTCAATTAAAAGAAAAATTATTTTCTCTAAGGACATAAAAGGCTTCCCACACTTAGACAAATGCAGTTAACGTAGATTAAAATAAAATATTAAATAGAATTGGGCCTCATTCCAATTCAACTTGGACTTGAATTTTGGCCCCCAAATAAATGTAATACTGTAAAAAAATAGAGGAAATTTCAGAAATGACAACATTTTGAGCGAAAATAGGAGAAGTAGCAACATTTTACTTATTTACATAAAATGATAATATTTTATGTGTCATGTGTTGTATTTACACTAGGTAAAATGTATCAAATACAAGTACAAAATCTGATTAGGTGAATGATTTTAGGGATTATGTTTCACATAAATAAATAATCAGAATAATTATTCACTCAATTGATAATTATTATATTCCTTAAATAAATGAACTTTAAAAATAGATGTAATTTTTATTTTATATTAGCACCTTGTAAAGAAAATCTGAAAAAGTGATTTATTTTCAAAATCAGTTATCATTATTCATGCAATTGATAATTATTACATAACTTAATTAAATGGACTCTAAAAACGGATGAAATTCTTATTTTATATTAACACCTTGTAAACCAAATCTGAAAGATGATTTATTTCCATAATCATATACTTTTCATTCTTTGAATTATTAAAAAAATGAATAATTTGTATCATAAATACAATAAATATATGTATTTTAACAAATAAATTCTAAAAAAGGCATAAAAGATAGTGTATTTAATTGTATCAAAGACTACTAATATGTATCTCTGTTAAAAGAAACTGTGTCTATTGATAAATACATAATAATACAACTTTGTGTGTGTGTGTGTGTATAACATAATAGTATGATTACATTGTAATCTATGTGTTTGCATTGTGTCATAAATACAATAAAAACAAATAGAAGCCCTAAAAATCAAATACATACGGGTGAAAAGATATTGTCGAAATACATAATATACATAACCTATAAAAATACGCTAATAGGATATTCAAAAAATTAAAAAATCAGTTACCACAATTAACGGAATTTATAATCTATTTGAGACTCCAAATATCATAAAGATTTGATTAGTAAAAATTCGATGAATTACACGGCTGAAGATTTTTATCTAAAATACAAAAGATATATATCTTAAATTTAAAATTAAATAAAAATCATGAATGAAAATTTCTCCTTTCTCATAATATAAAAATACAAGCAAATACAAAAATGCATCTGAATTTGAAAAAATTTCTATCAAAAATACATACAGAAGAAATACTTTTGGGATAAAAAACAGAGCTACAGTAAGTTAAATACTTTTGGGCTAAACAGGGAAATCATCACAGTCTGCTCCATCATTCTCCCATCAAAATTTTGCATTTTCGATCGTATCCGATCGCCGATTTGGCTGCCGACGACTGAAAGGATTTTTGAGAGAGGTAGGGTCGAAAAACTACGATTTTCGAACAAAAACAACCAAAGAGAAAAGAGAGATACGTAGAGAAAAGAGGGGGTAGAAAGATGGAAGAAGGATTGCTTAATATCCGGTTTAATGATGAATAATGAGCAGAGAAAAGATGAAAGAGATTGACCGCTTATTGGAGGAATTTACAATGCACACAGTGAGAGAGTAAATAATAATCAAATACAAAGTAAAAAAGTAAATACGACACATTAAACGGTAATAAAACCATATTATGTAATTTTTTAAAAATTATGGCTATTATACGTAAATACTTTCATAATCAAGTACATGCTATATAATTTTTCTCCACTTACCCGCTTTTCTTCCATCACAAGACATTATTTTTATAAGTTAATTGTAGCTATTGGAGCTTTGTCTTGAAATTTTATTCGGTTTGAAACTTCCAAAGCTTTATCCATGTCTTCTTTAATAACGTTGAATTGCTCCGATGCTATCACAACCACCCGAACCAACCGCCCCTGCAAATTTCCAACCTCGAACCTCACCCCCTTCCCCTACCGTACCCACCACATTCCATTCACCTCACCTCCGACTCACAGTTAACTCTCATCGCTTTTCATCTTCACCCTCATATATTTATTTAATTTATATATAATTTTTCGTGAAATAATATTTTTTATTTATTTATCAAATATCTGACTAGAAAACATCTTTGTGGGAAAACATTTTCCATTGTACAAAACACATGACCCATAATCTAGTGGTAGTAATAGGAGTATTTCACTTATCCCCGTGATGGAAAAAACTTATTTCAGAATTAAATATAAAGACAATGTTAAAAAGTATATTTGAATTATTATTTTTATTTGAAAATAAGTGATATTTTTATATTTTATTTTAACGTAAATAGTATTTTACATAATTAAAAAGACACTAATGATGTTCTGTCAATTTTATCTTTATTTAAATAAAAGAAGATAAAGAACTACATTTTTTTAAAGGTATTTATTAAAGATAATTTAGTAAAATTGCATTTTACTTTATAGGAATGAGTTATTTTCTTACGGGGTGTACCCAAATTAAAACTACTTTTTGTTTTGAAATGGAGGGAATATCATTTTTCTTAATTTGCAAGTTTCATATCTCAATTATTAGTTATTTCTTCTTTTTTTTTTTTTACTTGAACTATCATCATTTATATATTAAAACACATCTCGAAACTAATTACACCAAATACCAATTGTTCCGTTTTCCTACATGAATTATCATCAACTGCTCAATTAAATATATTTTAAATAATAATAAAAATAACTAACAAATAAAATATGAAACCCATGAAAAAAAATTCAAACGTGTTTTTAATCATTATCGCGATCACACAATTATTTATGCTGACCAGAGTCATATCCTCAAAATTCCATTCATGAACCAAAAAAAAAATATGGAATTCAATTTACATGAGAAACTCATTGGACGTTGGACTTTAACCAAAAATTAAAAAAAAAATAATAAAGAAAGAAAAGAAGAATATAAATTAGGTTACTTTCTAAGCTTTGATAATTTATTTTGACTCATTTTTATATTTTAAGAATAATAAAATTAGATTAATATTTTCCTTTAATCTGACTAAGTTCCAGACATATTAATCCAATTTATTTTAAACTATCTAAAAGTTGAACTAATTTGAAATGTATATATATACATCCCAAATTGTCACTAGGAGAAACATAACCATTTTTTTGTCTTAAATTCATTTAATTAATTAAATAAATTATAAAAAAATAAAAATAAGAGTTAGACAGAATTGAATTGTGATTAGTTTAGTGATCTCGGGGCCAATAAGGATAAGTGAAACAGAAAAGGAAGGATGATGAATATATGGATTCTATTTTAAGTATCCAATCTAAATTTAGGAAAACTTTTTGTTGCCTTTTGGCTTTTCAAAGGGTAAGGGTCTTAATCATATGAAGCACTATTGCTCTACATGGGGCTATTGCATGGGGCTATTGCATCAATTCCTTTCATACATGGGGATATACACGTCAAATCGTCAAATCAAATTGAATCGAGGAATTAAATTAAATTGAGAAAAAAAATTAGCTTATGATTGATTTGATTGATTTGGCGTTGGAGACAAAAAAAAATGACCATTCTTTGTTTGGTTTGGTATTAACTAAAGAAAAGTAAAACTGAACCTAACCCAAATCGATATAAAAAATATTAATTATAATCTATTTTATAAATACTTTTTAAATTAGTTTTATTAATTTTCAACGTTTAGAAATTAGATATATGTATTCAGATTTGAGCTTATAAGTTGTAAACTTGTAAAATGTAATATTTGTTCAGTAGACAGTAAATTGTAAATTGTAATATTTGTTCAATAAACTGGAATAACCTAGCCGGAATTATTAAAACCTTATTATTTATATATCCACTAAAAAAGTTTAAATTATTAACCCACTGACAAATGATCCGCAAGTTCGGATCTCATCACATGCAAATTAATTAATTAATTAATTAATTAATTAATCTGCTCTAATTATCGTACGATAATGTAGTTCTTGATTATAAACTTTGGAATAAAATTTTAATTTGGCATAGCAAAATAATTTTCATTAACTTTGAATTCCTAAACACATGATCTAAATGATACCTAATTCTACGTAATTGTTTTAAAAGTTATGCATGTCATTGCACTTTTTAAATTATCAACAATGCTTACAAGAAAAACTCCGAGGATAATTGTTTTCGTTATCTTTTTTCGTGAACCGTCTAAAGTTAGCTGCATCAAACTCTTACGGTTGTACCAAAACTATTTCATATCACTTTAATTAAATTCATCTAGTAATATGAGCAATGAAAGAATCAAACTCATTTTTTGTGACACCACCTTCCCCCATAGCTTTCTTAACATCAAAGCTCAACTCTTGTGCTTTTTTCCTCATTTCTTCTCCTTGTTGTGATGCCATTAAAATTCTCACAACCTTTTCGATCCTATCGGACATGACCAACTCATCGCGACGAGCCCAATCCTTAATAACAAGCCCGAGTTTTAGTATTTTCGTTATCAACGTTGTGTTCCTAGGCTGATCCGAATGCATTGGCCATGTGGCTAAGGGGACTCCCATCGAAATACTCTCCATGCAAGAATTCCATCCGCAGTGACTCAAAAACCCACCCGTTGAAGTATGGGCCAAGATTTCTAATTGTGGGGCCCAATCTCTTACAACTATTCCTCTTTCTTTCACTCTATCTTCGAAACCTTTTGGTAATTCGATTTTTTTTGTGAAATCTTGTGAGAAAACGTTCTCTTTATCAGCGTCTCTCAGTACCCAAATGAACTTTTGTTGGCTTTGCTCCAACCCAATTGCAATTTCATTGATCTGTTCATCAGAGAATGAAGTTGTGGTACCAAATGACACAAACATCACTGACTTTGGTACTACTTGTTTGTCCAACCAAATCAATGACCTGTGTCTTTGTTGGGCGGGCTCCGAGATTGCAATAGGATTAAATGGGCCGAGAGCCCACTGCTTTTTGCCTTTACTGATTTGTTCCTTGGAGAGGAAATCAAGAAATGTACCTTCAATAACTCTTGACGTGTTATAAATCTTGCCGGAGTTAAACTTACTATACTCATGTTCGGATCGGACAAATTTATCGAATTCGGGGCTGAAACAGCCCTCGATCGAGGGGAGGTCTTTTATCATATCCGCGTCGATAGAAAAAGGCCTCCCCATACTTTCCCACACGTACAAAAACAACGTGAAAGCCGATACGCTGTGGAAAGTGTAGGCTTCTGCATTTGGTATTTTTCGATGATCTTGAACCACGGACCCCATTAACGAGTCGTGGATGATGATAATTCTCCGCGTTTTATGCGAAAGAGAGCGTAAAATCTTAGAAACGGGTTTTCGTAGGTTAGTGGAAATTTGAGAAGAAGGTTGAAGATGTGAAGGGAATTTGGTTGACGAATTCGGGTTATTATTGTTATAGGGTGTAGGAGAGTTGAAAATCGGGGTTGGGAATTCATGAAATTGAATGTTATTGTCCCTTGATTTAAAACCATGAACTCGAAAATTGACTTGACGAGTATGAGTTGTGGTGGTAACATAATGGACTGGTACATTATATGATGAAATTAGACGTGAAAAATGAAGAAGTTGGTTCAAATGGCCTTGTGCTGGAAAAGGAACCACCACAACTACTACTTCTTGAGGCAATTGATGATCAACATTTTGGTTATGGTTGCAACTAGGGGCCATTGAGTTGGAAAAGTATATGTCATTGAGGTTTTATTTTGGACCAAGGAAGCTTCATATTTATAGGATGATAAATGGCAAATTTGGATTTGTGGTTTTTGTGGGGGTGGGGTAGCGAGTAAGGTTATTTTCAATTTATGATACATGTTCCTTTTAATTCAATAAAGTTTTTAAAATCGTAATGTATCTATCAGCTTAACTTGTAATTTATAATTTATCTGATATGTGATCAATCATAATAACTCACATGGTATTTATTTAAAAAAAAATTCTCACAAGAAGGTCTATTAATATAGCTTGCTACTTGAATTTTCACGCATCGTAATTAAGTGTTGGAGGGTGAAATGGTAATTTTTCGTGTATAATACATGTTCCTCTAGCTACTTCAACATGTAAAGTTTCTTGAAATTGCAATGCCTCTGATGTCGATCTATAATTTACAATTTAAATCGAGAAATATGATTAATAAGAATTCATATATATATATATATATCGATTTTAATTTGTTAGNTCGATTTTAATTTGTTAGTATTTATAGTATAGTATGCATACATAATAGTTTGCCGACGTCGTAATCACCTTTAGAAAATTAGTCACATGGCCCAACACCCTGCAATAATATTCAATGTACCTTAAATAACGATAAAAACAAAAATCATGTTTTAAACCCCCAATGAAATGACTAGCTCATTGTCTAAAAATTGGACTACTAAAATAATAATAATTTGAGTTCGAATTTAAATATATATTTTCTAATAAAGTGAATTTAAATTGATCAAATTATAGTAATTAAATTTCAAATATTAAACAGTAAATAAAGGAAAAGGTTTCTTACAATTCACAAATTTAATCGGTATAAGTGTCTAATAATTAATTATGGATTAAATTAATCTAATATTATCACGATTCACAGGACTATACTTAAATAGGGAAAATTTTGTAAAATTATTTTCCTTTTTAAAAAAAAAAAAATTAAAAAGTCTCATCAAATACTTTATGATAATTAACGTTCTAATGATAGAGCTATATATCCAATAAACATAATTTTTTTTTAAAATTTAAAAATTTTAATCCACTTTTATTTATAATATGAATTTGAATAATGCATGAATCATTTAAAACTTTCTTTACTGAG
>JACEIK010001038.1:125723-147928 GCA_018107945.1 Datura stramonium | reverse complement strand
AATGTAGTTAGTATATATAGAATGGTGGACTTATTTTTATAAAATATAAACTTATTGGTTAAATTTTGCATTTGAAAAATCTCATCTCGTGATTTGAAATCCCAAATCAAGATTTTTGGAGAATTTGAGATTTCATATCATGATTTCATATTGCATCATGAAATTGCATGTCCAAACGCCTACATAGATGCATTATTGTTGATTGTCTTGCTCCTGACTCGAGGGTGAAAAATCCATAATTGTTCTGTTAAAGTTTCGATAGACGTAGAAGTTGCTATTTTTAAGAATTAGCCCAAACTCATAAAGCATAAAGACAATACATTAACTTTGAAGAAAAATAAAGGAGACTAATTTGGGTCATGTTTTATCTAGTGATGTGAACAATGAAAGAGTCCAATTCCTTCCTCGTCCCGCCGCCTTCCACGATGGATTTCCGAATCGCCGCCCCTAATTCGGCCGCTCTCCGGCGAATTTCATTTCCCTCCATAGTATTCAACATTAGTGTGACAACAAGTCTTTCAATAATATTTGATTTAACAATTTCATTTCTACTACGTTCCCAATTATTCACAACAGTTAACAACACACCAACTCTCAAAAACTTAGTTATTAAAACGCCATTTCTTGGTTGATCAGAATGCATGGGCCATGCAATAATAGGAACTCCCATTGATAAACTTTCCATGCATGAATTCCATCCACAGTGACTCATAAATGCACCAATTGATAAATGTCCTAAAATCTCTAACTGTGGTGCCCAATCTCTTACTATAATTCCTTTATTTCTCATTACTACCCTCTCTTCATACCCTTTTGGAAGTTCAATTTTCCTCACTTCTCCAGAAAAAATGTCTCCTTTGTCAGCATCTCTCAATGCCCAAATGAATTTTACTCCACTTTTCTCTAACCCTGTACACAGCTCTTTGATTTGTTCATCTTTTAGTGAAGTTGTTGTACCAAATGAAATAAAAATGACTGATTTTGGTGATTGTTTATCTAGCCATGACAAACATTTGTGACGTACTTGACCCATTGATAAATTGTTGTTGTGATTGCTACTACTATTCATCACTGGATTGAATGGACCTATAGCCCATTGTGTTTTGTTTCTTTTGATTGGTTCTTGTTCAAGTAAATTCATGAATTTCCCTTCTATCACTCTGCTTGTGTTGTAAATATTTCCAGAATCAGAATTTGAGTATTTCCTTTGAGCTGCCATGAAATCCATGAACTCTGACGTGAAACAGCCTTCAAGAGATGGAAGGTTGTCGAGTATTTCAGCCTCAATGGGGAAAGGTTTACCCATAGATTCCCAAAGGAACAAGAAAATAGTAAAAGCAGACACACTATGAAAGTTGTAGGACTCAGCATTTGGCAATGAAGTGAAATCTTGAACAACATAAGCCATTAAAGAATCATGAACAACAACAACTCGACGTGCAATCGACGATAAAGATCGTACAAGTGAAGCCACGGGGCCTCGAAGATGATACGATGATTCGAAGGAAGGTTGAAGGTGTGAAGGAAATTTGATACTTGAATTAGGGTTTGGTGGTGGTGATGGAAATGAAGGTGTTGAAAATTCATGGAAATGAATACTATTAGGGTTTAATGATAAACCATGATGAGCTCTAATTTTGGCTTGTCGAGTATGGATTTTTGTACTAACATAATGGACTTGTATATTGTATGAAGAAATTAGAGAAGAAAAATGGAGGAGTTGATTGAGATGACCTTGTGCTGGAAATGGCACAACAACAACAACTACTTCATATTTTGTTGCCATATTGAAGATGATATAAACTATAATTTATTACACTATTGTTTGTGTGTTTATATATATATATTTGATCTAGTGGGACCGATATGGATCAGTGATAAGGTGGTTGAGATCCCTTTGTCCTGAATTAAAAATCTCGAGTTCAAGCCATTGGAAATTAAAGGAATCGTCTTCAGAAATGAACCTTAATACCTGGATCCAAATTTAATTGAGACCTAATGTGAATACCGATCAAAAAAGGAATTTAAAGAAAACTAGTGGGGTTTAAATTTGATGCTTTTTTGTCGTTGTTTAAAAGAAGTTCTTAGTCTTTTCTTCTTTTGTCCGTTCAACAAAAAAAGAGTATAAATATCTAACTTTTGGATAAATTGATGGAAACAATTGCATATGAGAGAATACAATTCTTTATTTTTTGGATAGATCAAGTTAAAAGAGTTGAAGTGCCGTAATATACACAGTACATAAATAAAACTAGCACACAGATGATAATGTATACCTATACAAAATAGATATAGGTATAAATTAAACTGCGTACATAATATTTTTTTTCAAATTATATTGAATACATTAATATTGTGAATTATTGTGTACACATTCGATAACATACACAAACAAGCCTATTTTTGTTTAAAACACATTTATCATAAGTGTTAAGGGACCACTCTTCAATAGATAAAGAAGAAGAATTCTATTTTTTTTTGTTCAATGAAAAAACAAAATTCTAAAGTGATTTACATAGGTTGTCTTTGTTCAATGAATTCTACTTTTTTTATTTTATTTTTATGAAGTACTAATAGGAACAACGTATCAGTAGTATATTATTCTTACAAAATGAAAGTTGACAATTAATAGTAAAACAGTGCATATATATATATATTAGGGACTATAGAATCAATAATTGTAGTGCGATAATCTAAATAATATATGATAACAGATATTAAAAGTCAGAAACTATAAGAATAAGACTAATATCACGATAGATATGATGCTACAGCAGACACAGTGTTCTAGACTACCATTAATTCTTATCTCATTAAAAAATAAGATAATATTCAACTATATACTAACCTTTTATCCTTATATGCGATTTTTTAATCCAAAATTATGCCCTTGATAATACAAATTCCCAAACTCAGTACATTAAATATTAATTTTGGATTCAAAAAACGAATATCAAATATCGAAAAATAAAAAAGAAAATATTAGTGAGATGTCCAATCAATTTTGTGATATTGCAATAATATGACCATTCCATACGTCTTTATTTATTAAGGGACCACATATTTCTGGACGGACCACATATTTCTGGACTATATAAAATATAAATCTTCAGAATCTTATTGTTTGAACTTAATTTTTTTCTTTTTCAAACTTTTATTCTATGAAGGAAAAACAATTGAGTCGGCAATTATTATTTCACTATTATTGGAAGGGTTTTAATATATTAATATAATAGAAATACTATTAGATAGTAGAAGAGAACTATTTCTATATCCATATCAGTTATCTCTCCTATCTTTATAAATATAAAGAAATTGCTCCATTATTCCTTACTAATTCAATAGTGAAATCATATTTTTTTTAATAAACAAGTATTGTTAATTTATCAAAATAAAATTTTAAATTAATTAAAATTATAAAATTAAATATTAAATATAACGAGCTTAAAAACAAATAAAAATATTGGCTCCCATGCACATGTATAGCAAATTCTTTGGCAGAAATGGTCCGAAGATAAAGTTTCTTTAAAACATATAACTGATAAGATACCATTTACAACAGAAATCAAATTCTGCCTTTTATATTAAATGTAAATATATTATATATATATATATAGATATTAAATATTGAGAAATATTTTTTATTGATATGTTATTAAATTTTATCGAACACGTTAGCAAATTGGAGCTCTGCCCTGCTTATTTCTAATTCTTTTTCGCTTACTTTTACTTATTTACCATACAGATGTTTATTTTTATTTATTTAATTTTAAAAATTGAATTTTTAAATTTTTTAAAACTTAATTTTTTAAATTTATTATATTGATGGAGGGGTCCTATGGGAAAGGACTCAAAAGGTTGGAATTATTCCTTTTCTTTAAAATTAAATAATCGAAAATCGTAATTTTTATATTATATAAATTTAGTTAGTTGGAAGTAAATAAAGCTAATGGACTAAGAAATTAATTTATGTAGTTGTACAAATTAAATGAAAAAATAAATAAGGCCAAGAATAGAAAAGATAAATTATTAATTCAAGAAAGCTTCCAACAGTGATGGAAACCTATATTCTCGAATTGGAAGGTGTTTTTTGGCTATTTTTGGACACATATTGCACAATCTAGAAGGCATGGTCATGAAAATCAAAAATGCTTCTAAAATTATATATACAATTAAAAATATAAAAACAGAAAAAAGAATATTAAGTTATAAAATTTCAAATATTAAAAAATTTAATTTGTTATTTTTTTAAAAAATTCCAAAATACAAAAAAAATCCATAAAATTAAAATTCTAAAAAAAATATTTTATACATAAATTTTTTTATGTTTCACATCAAATATACTGACTAGAATAAACACTGGGAGTGCATTAGGATCTACTGTACACCAAAGACGAAGCTATAAAGAAATCCAAGTATAGATGTAGACTAATAATTTTTTATTTATACATTATATTTATTTAAAATATTTTATTAAATATCTTTTTAAAAATATTCAAAATGTTTGAATTAATTAAAAATTAAAAAATTAAAAATTAAAAATTCATAATGTTTAAATTCTAACCCAATTTAATGCCTAATGTAGCAAAACCTGGTAGAGAAATGGTCTGAAGATAAAGGTTTATTTTAGAACACAAACCGAGTTGTTGGATTGGAGATAGCCGATAAGATATTTAGTTAGTTGTTCTCGATAATGATATTTATATTAAATTAATAAATATAAAATTATTGATTTTTTTAATTATATATGAAATATTAATGTTTAAAAAATTTATATTGTATATCATGTAAAATAATAATGCTATCAAATTTAGCTCGTGTTTTAACCTCTACTTAATTTAGCCTGTTGTCTATATAAATTGAAATTTCATTTTCATCTCTTAGCCCAACAACCTAAAAATACGATCTCTTCCACCATTCTCGTTTTGCTTCCTCTCGCATTCTCGTTTCCTTCCACTTCTTTTATGTTGGCATTGCAGTGCGTAAACCCATAGACGTCCATTGTCAAAACTCGACGCCAAAGTTTGAAAATTGAATTTTTGGTTTTGAATTTTTCTAAATAAGCTCGTTTGAGTCCGTACCGTTGTAAAAGATCGAGCACGTATTGAGGAGCCTAAATCCAAATTTTAGGGAGTGATTTGGTGTAATTTTTGAGGTGTTTTGAATAGATCTAGTACTTGAAATCGAGGAACAAGTACAATGTCGCTTTTATATATTAGTGTGTATAATATTATAATAATGTATAAGGATTGTATAAACACTTAAAATTTTGTATAATATTTCTATACCGAGTGTCTAATATTATACATCGAGTTTTTAGATATTGTTGTAAAAAAATATATGAAGTTGTGTAATGTTGTGTTAATGCTGTATAATATCGTATGCCGAACTTTTAATCAATACTTTGAGAAAATAATAGATGACTAAGAATTTAAAAAGTCGGCCATATAATTATAATTTAATATTATAAAGTGTATATTTGTATAATTATCTCTTTTTAACTTTTTATAACCTAATTATGGTTAGTTAATATACATGTTTACCTTATTTTATCATCAACATACTTATCATAAGTCCATCTAGTTTGGTATAAACAAGGATACTAGTAAATATTTCTCCCCTCCAAATATACTTATCTCATTTTTATTACTTCACATATATTGTGTATTTATTGATTGGTTGTAAATAGTGATAGATTTAAGATTTTTATTTCGGAGGTATGTCAAACCTCGGATATTAGGGTATATTTTGAATATCCTTGGCCGTTGAGTTAATTTTTTTTTATATTTTATTCGAGGGATTCAAAATTTATATGTGTTTGAAGTTGATCTTGACAAATCATAGCGAAATTTTAAGAAAAAATATTTAATGTTTGACCTTCATAAAGTTACACTTCAAATAAAACGTTCGAAATCAGATTTAATTTTACAACTTCAATCACTTGCATCTATTTTGTTTTCTAAACTTCGAATATAAACTAAATGAAGGCCCCAACAACTGTTTTTGCACTTCGTGGCTCATTCAAGAATAAGAAAAGTACATAAAATAAATCAAAAACTAAACTAATTATATCAAAATGGATCATTTTATACTAGTTATCTGAAATACCTAATCGACCCAAAATAATTACAATTCGTGCCCCATTATGAATTTGAAGGTTTTTCACACATAAGATACCATGACAGTGTATGAATATATATTGTGATAGTATATAGATATATTGTGATGGTATCATGGACGATTAAAGAGTGTATTCCTGACGGACTGCTCATTCCTTAGTGATATCATGACAGTATATGAATATACTATGACGGTATCATGAAGGATTGAGGAGCCCTTCGCGATCTACATCTAGAAAATATGCGAACCCCTCCTGTTTGTGTAAAAATTTTCCAAGTTCCACCTCATGAAATCCAAGTTGAAAGAGATAAATTGAATAAATATGATGTATTCTTGAAAGACTGTTCATCCTCAATGATACCGTGACTGTATATTGATATAATATGATGATATCATTAAAGATTACGAGATGAGATGTTTTCTGTAATTAATTAGGGGCATAAAAATAAAAAGGCAGCAAGCTGGAATTATGTAAGTTTCCCTTCAAGAATTAAGAAACAAGGACTGTTGATTGGGCCGGGCCAGCAGATTGACTAGCTTTGAGCCCACATCTTTATGGGCCATGGAAGAGGCTTAGGCCTTCTCAAAGGTGGAAATATACCAACTTCACTTCCTATTATGAAAAATAAATTTAAGCATTTGAAAAAAGTTTGTGGAATGGATTTTCTTCTTTGTGCATGAAGAATTGTTGTCATGCAAAGTATTTCTGAGAAATTATTGTCTGCTAAGATTTTTTCCCATGCACTGAAACTCTTAAATGCTTAAATGCAAGGCCATAAAGATCAGGATTGCAAAAATCTGAAAGAAAGAGAAATGCCATGACTGAGAATGATAAGCACTCAAGGTGCTTGACAAAAAGACTGAGAAGAAAAGAAGCATAAAAGAAGAGCACTTGTGCTCCTAATTGGATATGAAGAATGCAGTAAATGGACACAGAAGTGATGGGGAAACAGAGAAAGAAAAAAAACTAACAAATGGATGAAGCCAAGGAGAAGATGGTGTAGTGAGTTAAGGATTGATTCCCAGATTGTCATATTGATTGCAGAATAATCCTAAGAGGAGCCAACTCCGGATACTCGAACTCAAACACCCTGCCCTGCTGCTTTTCAGGTACAAGAACCCTCCCCTATGACTGCTTTCTAGACTTAAATTTTTAATCACATTCATGTTACTTATTAATGTATTAAAGTAATAATGCATTAGTTTAATTGAGTTCAATCCTGTATACAATGTGTTTGGTATACAGAGGAAACTTTGGTAGATATGGAGCACATTAAGGCCAATAGGATGGAACTTCCACTGGTGGATAATGATCCTCCTTTAGTCCCAGGTTCTTGCTTAGATTAGCAGATGGGAATGAAGTATTCAACCCCGAATCATCCAGGTCTTCTGTAAATGCCATTTCCTTCTCCTTTGTTCCTAGTCATCATGTCAACAGGAATAACCCAACCTTAGGATCTGGAACTGAAGAGGAGTTTAACAACCTCTTATGCAGATGACGTACTGGATGAATACGACTACGTGCTAGTTGCATAGAAGACCAGGAAATCAACAAAAGAAAAAAGATGTGCCAAGATTCGAACTTTGACTCTTTGGTGAGTAAGAAAAAAGAACATCAAGTTGGACCTAGTAGAAAAATGAAGCAAGGAGTAACCTTTAGTAGATATTACAGTATTAGTTTATTTTGGATCTACAAAGTCAATGTTAAGGAGAACAACGGCATGTCTCATTTCTCACAAATTTGATGCACAGTGATATTGGCCTATTCCCCGGCCATGTTGTTGTAGTTTGTTGTTCTGACTTCTGCTAATGAACTCTTTAAATTTAGAAAAGGAAAAATACCAGTAAATTGTGTGTTTCACTGATAACTAATATTACACGTAAATTAGTCCTCACAGAACCTGACACCACCCTCCAACAAAGAGAGAGAGAGAGAGAGAGAGAGAGAGATGGTCGTTGAAGTATAAACTATGATTTGGTGGAACATAGAAATAAGAAGAAAGGAAAATAGGTTAGTGTCCTTTAAATATGATTGAGTTTCCAATTTTTCATTGATGACTTCATCAAAGCAACACTGTATCAATAGTTGCTTAGTTCGATGACCATCAGTAAAATTACTCTAGATGGGAAACTTATCGAGTAATGTGAGCGATAAAAGAATTCATCTCCGCACGGTTAACACCCCCATCCATCACTGATTGTTTGACAACAGTACTTAATTCTGATGCTCTCTTCCTCATCACATCTCCCTCAGGTGAAGCCATCAAAGTTCTTACAGCATTTGCAACTATTTCTGATGTAACCAATTCATCTCGACATGCCCAATGCCTCACAATTACGCCGACTTTTAGGAACTTAGTTACCAACTGAGAATTCCTTGGCTGATCTGAATGAATTGGCCAGGCTGCAATAGGAACTCCCATGGAAATACTTTCCATGCATGAATTCCATCCGCAATGACTCATAAAACCACCTGTGGAAGTATGCGCCAAAATTTCTAACTGAGGTGCCCAATCTCTTACAATAATTCCTCTTCCTTTTATTCTTTCTTCATAACCTTCAGGCAGCGGAGCTCTCCTTTCTTCACCTGCAAAAACATCTCCTTTGTCAGCATCTCTGAGGACCCAAATGAACTTTTGCAGACTTTTCTCTAACCCGATGGCGAGTTCTTCGATTTCTTCATTAGACAAGGAAGTAGTTGTTCCAAAAGACACATATATTACCGAGTTTGTTTCTTGTTTGTCAAGCCAATACAGGGTTTGATGGTGTTTGTTTGACTCTTTGTTCTGCTCAGACAACAATGGATTGAATGGACCAAGAGCCCATAGGTTTAGGCCATCATTTTCTTTGGCTACTAAATCAAGGTATAAACCTTCTATTACTCTGGATGAATTGTAAAGTTCTCCAGAGCTAACTTTCCCCATGAGGGATTCTTGTTTCCTCCACAATTCCCATATCTCTGGAGTAGAGCAGCTTTCGAGTGATGGGATGTCCTCGTATAGTTCACTTCCAGCTTGGTAAGGCTTTCCTTTGATTTCCCAGAACAACGAATACATATGGAAAGCTGAGATACTATTAAAACAGTAGCACTCAGCATTTAGGATTGCTGGCACATCCTCTACTACCCAAGTCATCATAGAATCAAAAATAACAATCACTCTCCGATGATTCGTATCTAAGAGTTGGCATACAAGAGAGCACACTGGCTCACGGAGATGAATTGTTGCATAAAATGAAGGGATTAATTGGTTAGGAAATTTAGTAGAAGCATTAGGGTTTGGAGGGGGATTTTCAAAAGGTGGTGTAGGGAATTCATGAAAATGTACGTTTTTAACTGTGACAGGGTCAAAACCATGGACACGAAACTTAGCCTGGCGAATATGAGTGGTTGCTCCAACATAGTGTACTGGGATATTATACGAGGAGATAAGCCTAGAGAAGTGGAGTAGCTGGTTGAGATGGCCTTGTGCTGGAAGTGGCACCATAACCACAGCCACTTGTGCATCTTGAACACCTTTTTTGCCGTCGCTTTTCGTGGGATAGTTCTCAGCCATTGGGAAATGTTTAGAAATTTTGCAGTTTGATGAGTATCTGCAGTTTCTTGAGTGCCTTGAGTTATATGTAGGTGAAAAACATAGATGATCTTATAAGGATTATGTCCAATGAATGAATCCAACAACTAGTTTTAGCCGGCCGGCTGCTAAAAAGCTTATTTCTTAATGGTTCATGCACAACATGTACCGTAGCTAAAAGATATCGAAAAAGTTTAACATCTCTTATTTGACATATTGCTGCAAAATATATTACTTAAAGTAGTCAAAAACAGTTCCTTTGTTTTCTCTCAATAAAACCAACAGCAACTGGTTGAGTTTTATATAAAATGACGGGAGGAAAAAACATCAGCAAAGGCTGGTAGGCCAACCCTCCATTAAAATATTATTTGAAGAAGAAAAAAGTATATCCCCACATTAGTATAAAAGACAGTTGTCATTGTGATCTCAGTCGAATTTACATCCTCATCATCATCATTGTAAAAAGAAAATATGTTAATTTCAAGTACAAGAATCACTTGACAAGCCTGCACCAAAGCAATAGCAATATTATTTTTGTGGTCCTTATAAACATAGCTATCTTCAGATTCTTCTATTGCTAGGAGTATTCTGTAAGGGAGAAAAATTTAATCCAGGAGCAGACACATAGACTGCATTATGTAGTATTGAGCATGTTGGACAGTCGCAGTAGCTTGCTCCATCATTTGAAGAGACACCCGTGCCTCATCAAGTTGTTCTAACCAATTATTTGCTTTTTCTGCAGACTTAGCAGATATATCCATTTCATTACCAGATCTAATAAGATCCTTACCTGCAGTCCCATTCTCTTTTGCTTTTAGAATCTCTGAGACACCAACTTAGGCATACAAAATTATCTCAAGTTAAATACAAGAGTTTAATGCCCTAATGTACCCAAAGAAAAAAACACATAAAGCATTTAAGTGGAATATTGTTTAACTTTGGTAGAACAAGAGCAATTTCCCCTTCTATTCTTTTCTAGAACCCAGTACGTGCAGGCACTTAAAAATGGATAATTTGTGCTTAATTTCCAAATAAGAAGTTTCCTCTACAAATAATTTTTTTTTTTAAAAAAAAGGATCAGTCTAACTTCATCCTGGAGTCAAACTTCATACACCTTCATTGCTGCTGCAAAGGGTCATGATTCTGCTATGTAGTTATATTTTCTTTTTATACCAAAAACTAACACTACCATTGTTACAAGTTTACCATTTAATACATTCCACCTCTGCGGTTTTATCTTTTCCTGTAATTTAGCTTGTTTTAAGCATGTAAGGCACAAAAGATTCAAAAATGATTAGCAATCTTACTTGGTCAAGTAATGGAAAACTTTCCTCAGTCGCCCACTAATTTGAAAATATATGCTCTCCACTATTTGGAACAAATGAGAGGACTTTTAGTCACAGGTAGCATTTAGTTTGAACATTTAATAAATCTGAAATAAGCATCTGTAGATCAAAATATATACAAGCAGAGCTACCTTATGTCAAACCCTTCTGATTTTTTGACAGCTTCATGGCCGCTTTAACTGTTTAATTTGTCTTCCCAAGATTTGGAAAAAAGCGTCGCTAAATGTTAAAAGTTAGTATAGTTACAAAGTTATGAGAAAAAGCACAAGTTATGACTTTTAAGGGAAACTCAATTTAGAATAATAATGGTTAGAATTAGAATAGTGTCTTTCCCCCTTCTTTTGAAACAATAAACCTTACCATGAAATCCCCAGCATGTATATTCCAATTTCCTCTGTTAGAACATACTATATCATTCAGTGCACAAGCAAAAAGTTCTTGAAAGAATACACAAAGAGCTTCCAATATTTTATATCTCTGTGCAAATGAACTAGTTGCTAGTAAAGGAGGACCTTCACTTTTTTATTAGAAAATATAAGGAACTCGTAGAGAAAAGGTTTTTATCCTTCAAAATACATGCCGTGATGTGCATAAAGTGGGGCCAGTAGGGTGGACACTGTACCACTTATGCTAACTAGATTGGTCACATCAAAAGGAAATTATCGAGTAATGTGTGCGATAAAAGAATCCATCTCCGCACTGTTACCTCCTCCATCCATGACTGATTGTTTGACAGCAAGACTTAATTCTGATGCTCTCTTCCTCATCTCATCTCCCTCAGGTGAATCTATCAAAGTCCTCACAGCATTTTCAACTATATCTGATGTAACCAATTCATCATGACGTGCCCAAAGTCTCACATTTACGCTAATTTTCAGAAACTTTGTTACTAGCTGAGAATTCCTTGGTTGATCGGAATGCATTGGCCAGGCTGCTATAGGAACTCCCATGGAAATGCTTTCCATGCACGAATTCCATCCGCAGTGACTCATAAAACCACCTGTGGAAGGACGTGCCAAAATCTCCAACTGAGGTGCCCAATCTCTTCCAATAATTCCTCTTCCTTTTAGCCTCTCTTCATAACCTTCAGGAAGCCGAGCTCTCCTTTCTTCACCTGAAAAAACATCTCCTTTGTCAGCATCTCTGAGAACCCAAACGAACTTTTGCAGGCTTTTCTCTAACCCAATGGCGAGTTGTTCAATTTGTTCATTTGACAACGAAGTAGATATTCCAAAAGACACATATATCACTGAGTCTGGTTCTTGTTTGTCAAGCCAATCCAAGGTTTGGTGACGTTTATTTGAATCTTTCTTCTGCTAAGTCAGCAACATCGGATCGAATGGACCAATAGCCCATAGCTTTAAGCCATTTGTTTCTTTGGCTACTAAATCAAGGTATAAACCTTCTATTACTCTGGATGAATTGTAAAGTTCTCCAGAGCTAATTTTCCCTTCAAGGGCCTCTTGTTTACTCCAAAACTCCCATAGCTCTGGGGTAGCACAGTTTTCAATTGATGGAATGCCCTCGAATATTTCAGTTCCAGCTTGGAAAGGTTTCCCTCTGGTTTCCCAGATGGATGAAAACGTATGGAAAGCTGAGATACTATTAAAACGGTAGCACTCAGCACTTGGAATTGCTGGTACATCCTCTACTACCCAAGTCATCATAGAATCATAAATAACAATCACTCTCCGATGATGGGTGCCTAAGAGTTGGCGTACAAGAGAGCACACTGGCTTGCGGAGATGGATGATGCATAAAATGAAGGGATTAATTGGTTAGGAAATTTATTGGAAGCATTAGGATTTGGAAGGGGATTTTCAAAAGGTGGTGTAAGGAATTCATGAAAATGTAGGTTTTTAGCTGTGACAGGGTCAAAACCATGGACACGAAACTTAGCCTGGCGAATATGAGTGGTTGCTCCAACGTAATGCACTGGGATATTATACGAGGTGATAAGCCTCGAGAGGTGGAGAAGCTGGTTGAGATGGCCTTGTGCTGAAAGTGGCACCATAGCCACAGCCACTTGTCCATCTCGAACACTTATTTGGCCATTGCATTTTGTTGTGCAGTTCTCAGCCATTGGCAAATGTTTTGAAAATTTTGCAGTTTTATGAGTATCTGCAGCTTCTGAAGTGTCTTGAGTTATATGTAGGTGAAAGCATATGTAGATGTTCTTATAAAGATTTAATGCAAGAATCCAATGACAACTAGTATTTGCTGGTGGGCTGCTAAATAGCTTAATCATTAATGGTGAAAACAAAACATGTATCGCTAATATGATATCTAAATAGTTGATCTTCTCTTTTTTGACATGTTAGATGCAAAGTATGCAGTCACTATCAGTTTCCTTTGTTTTTTTTTCTCTAATAAAACTACTCACAAGTGGTTGCAAAAAAGGCAACCCTCAATTCTCTATGCTATGACTTAATGTAGAAAAAAAAGATTTTGTGTGTTCAGAATTCAAATATATCATACTATATATATTTATCCAGCTTCTTAATCTTCTGTTTGAGTCTTGTGCTTAAGGAGACTGAAGAGTCAAGATTGAATTGATTTTAAAAAAAAATTTCCCTGTCTAGCATGGAAACTATTGGTTCAACAGAATCCAGTAACTTTAGTCCAAACTATGTATTTTTATTGAAATATTCACTTAATATGCACTTATTATAAATGTTAGTATCCATAAACTCCAAATCATCGATCCGCTTTGTGGGGTAGGCTCTTCATAAGGCTATCGTTGAAAAAGCAAAGGTATGTTATTTTTTACAAATATGTTGTTAGTTACCCAAGAAAACTATCATCCTCCTCATTGTAAAAAACAAATTATATTATTTACAAGGTCTGAGTATTATTTATGGGACAGAATAGAGTCCAGGAGCAGACATAATAGGACTGCATTTTTAAAAAAAAAATAGTTTTTGTCATATTGAACAGTTGCAGTTGCTTTCTCCATTATTTGATATAAGACATCCATGCCTCATCTAGATGTTCTCACAAAATAATAAAAAAGAAAAAAATATCTAGATGTTCTCACCAATTATTTGATCTTTGAAATAAAAATTTTATAACGTGTTTGGTCAAGTTTTTGAGAAATAATTAAAGAATTTCTTTTAAATAAAAAGAAGTGTTTATTTTAGAGAGTTGAACGGAGGATCGGAAATAAGAAGTTCTCACCATATTTAATTTTGATCTGTTTTATGTTGATGCATGAACAATAATATAAGTTTTTGCACAAATTGATTTTATTTTGGGATGGTCTTTAATTATGTCTCTGTTGACATAAGTTTTATAGCAACTAAGTTATGCTTGTAAGCCATAACTAACTTCATAAAGACATTTCATTCTAAAACTAAACTTATGCCTCTTGTAAGACATAACCTGTGTCTTTTGAAATTTGTCCTGCGAATTTTTTTTTTCTTTGTAAGGCATAACTTGTGTCTTGCGAATTTTTTTTAAAATTTTTTTGACGTTGGGGTATTTTTGGATCATTTTTTTATTACTTAAAGTGCTAAAGGGAAAAAAATTAAAGATCACTTCCAATAGATATATTCGTGCGAATGATGAAGGCCCAACATTGAAAACAAGAATTGGAATGTAAAGAAACAAATTTGAATCTAATTCAACCCTCAAAATTAACTCACAAGGGAGAATTGTTCAAGCTAAATTAAAGATATCACTCATTCCATAAACTACTGATGTAAAATTCTTTATACATACTATATAATTATTATACTATACAATTCACTTATATTATTTTCTTTTTTCACATCGAAAAAGTCAAGTATCATGTACGATAGCGATTAGTTTATATTTTATTTCATATAATAGTATACGTCTTCCACAAATAACGCCATTCATGGCAGGCCTGAGGCTACCACCATATTAATTATTTATGTATTTGTCACTTATTGAACAGACAATACTACCAGTAAGAGTAGCTGGTTAATTTAGCAGGTGATCTCTTAAATGGGAAATTTAAGTTTGAAATTCTCTGCATATTTTTTTGATCGAGCTCGATATATGGACCTATTTATCGCAATTTACCTTTCCCTTATGATTTGCAGATTATTATATTGGAGCCCAATTTACCTTATTAAAAAACTACTGATTTTAACAATTTCGTCCTTAATCTGGAATTTTGGTGCAACTTTTTCCATGCAATCTTTCAGTGATTTATTGTGGAAAGGGTTAAAAACACATCTTAAGTATTCCGATTTCTCGAATTTTATATCTAAACTATTAGGCGTGTGAGTTTCTTACCTAAACAATCACCATATGTTTATCGAAACACACGTTAACTATCGGTTATTCTCTTTCCTATTTCAGTAGGAAAGGGGAATAAATGATAGCTGGGATATGTTTTGATAAATATTTTGATGATATTTCAAATATAAAACTCAAAAAAAAAAAAGATACCTCATGTGTGTTTTCGATTATTAACTCAAAAGAAATACTCGTAGTGTACGAAGAAACGAACCTTACGAATACAATGAAGAAAAGGACAAGTGGCAGAGGTAAGAGAGGGAGAGAGATTCTATTTTTATTTGTCTAAGTTTTGGTGAATGAAGTTATTTGATATTTCTGTTGGTAAAAGATAGCAGATATCTTGTGAATTCATCCATGCGCATGGAAGTTGGTCCGAACACTATGATTATTTGTCAAAAAAAGAGAAACAGAAAAATGATACAATAATTTGCAATTACAAAATCGAAAAAAGGAAAAAATAAATAACATAGTATAAAAATAATGTTATTTGTGGCTCATGGATTAAGAAGCAAGGACTGTTAACTAGCTTTTAAAAAGATAACTTAAGGTAACTAAACACACATGATAAGTGGTAGTTACTAACCTGAAAGCTTGTTAAATTGCACACTGATAGTGTAAGCATTCAATTTGTGCTGGAAAATGAGTTGTCTTCATTAAGTTTGAGAAATTGTTGGAATGCAAAGAATTGTTGCTTGCAAGACCATAAAGATCAGGATTGCAAAAATCTGAAAAAAAAAAAAGATGAAGGATGATCACTCAGAATGATAAGCACTCAAGATGCTTGACGAAACGTCTGTGAAGAAAAAATATACGTAAAAAAGCGCACTTGTGCTCCTAATTATGTTTGACGAATGCAGTAGATGGACGCAGAAGCGAAAAATGGAGAGGTGATGGGGAAACAGAAAAAGAAAAAACTAACAAATGGATGAATCCAAGGAGGAGATGGTGTAGTGAGTTAAGGATTGATTCCCAGATTGTCAAATTGATTGCAGAACAACCCTAAGAGGAGACAACTCCAGGTACTCGAGCTCAAACACCTTCTCCTGCTGCTTTTCAGGTACAAGAAACCTCCCCTATGATGGCTGCCTTCTAGACTTAAATTTTTAATCACATTCACTGTTACTTTTGTTAATGTATTAAAGAAAAGACACATTAGTTTAATTGAGTTCAATCCAATATACGAGGAAACTTGGCAGATATGGAGCACATTGAGGCCAATAGGATAGAACTTCCACTGGTGGATAATGATCCTCCTTTAGTCCCAGGTTCTTGCTTAGATTAGCTGATGTGATTGAAGTATTCAACCCTGAATCATCCAGGTCTACTGTAAATGCCATTTCCTTCTTCTTTTTTTTCCTAGGCATCATGTCAACAGTAATAACCCAATCATAGGATCTGAAACTGAAGAGGAGTTTAACGAGCTCTTATGCAGATGATGTACTGGACGAATGGTGTAGATAAATATTTTTCTGGTTAAGTTTTTGTTGCCGTGTGGGACTCATCACTAGCTTCTGTAATTATTTAGTCTTTAAACAGAAATATGTTCATATTTTCTTTCGGTTTAACCTTCCGGAAACAATCTGGTACCTACCGGCCTGACTAATCAGATTCTAACCTTTTGCTTCATATGACAGTATATATCTTCCACCTGCGAAAAAATGAATAATGTCATTCAGGGGTTGGCCACCACCAATTAGTGCAGACACCATCTTTGTTAAGTTATGATTTTAAAGGAAATTCAGTTTAGAACAATAGTGGTTAGAAGGAGAGTAGTGTCTATTCCCCCTTTTAAAACATTAACCCTCACCATGAAATCCCCAGCATGTATATTTCCCAATCCCAATGATTGACCCATCCCGAGCTGTAGTTTTTTCACTATGCGTTCTATTGCTCTGTCAATTTCCTTCTAAATAGATCCAGTTGCAAAAGAGCAAATTTCTATATCAAATCCAGAGTCTCAAGAAAACTTTTTCATAGAGAGAGAGGACCTGAGCTCTTCCTTATTTGTCTAGATGCAAAAAGAGTATTCTATTAATGTTGAGAAAATATTGTAAATTACACTTAAAAAGGTTGTCTATTCCTACCAACATGAGCAGCGGGGCTGAATATCAAATACAAGGTCATAGAATGGAAGACAAGCTTCAAAAGACTTAGAAGAACATACTATATCATTCAGGTCACAAGCAAAAAGGTCTTCAAAGAATACACAAACAACTGCCAATATTTTATTTCTGTCCAGATGAACTAGTTGCTAGTAAAGGAGGACCTTCACTTAAATATTAGAAAATATAAGGAACTCATAGGGAAAAGGTTCTTCTCCTTCAACACACATGCCATGATGCGTATAAAGGGAGGCCAATAGGGTGGACACTAAACCCACTCGCATGGTGGTAGAGCATTGATACAGTCTCATAGGTTGTACCACTTATGCTAACTAGAAGGCACTGTGCATCCATAGAATGTTCTTGTGAATTATGGCCAATACCGGGTATATAAACAGTGATTTCAAATCCAGAGGTTAATCGTACTCTGGCAACTTTATGTTTGTTCAATTCAAAAGAAAGTTATCGAGTAATGTGTGCGATAAAAGAATCCATCTCCATACCGTTACCTCCTCCATCCATGACTGATTGTTTGACAGCAACACTTAATTCTGATGCTCCCTTCCTCATCTCATCTCCATCAGGTGAAGCCATCAAAGTTCTCACAGCATTTTCAACTATATCTGATGCAACCAATTCTTCATGATGTTCCCAATGTCTCACATTTAGGCCAATTTTCAGAAACTTTGTTACTAGCTGAGAATTTCTTCTGAATGCATTGGCTAGGCTGCTATAGGAACTCCCATGGAAATGCTTTCCATGCACGAATTCCATCCGCAATGACTCATAAAACCACCTGTGGAAGGATGTGCCAAAATTTCCAACTGAGGTGCCAAATCTCTTACAATAATTCCTCTTCTGTTTAGCCTCTCTTCATAACCATTAGGCAGGTGAGCTCTCCTTTCTTCACCTGCAAACACATATCCTTTGTCAGCATCTCTGAGAACCCAAATGAACTTTTGCATACTTTTCTCTAACCCGAAGGCGAGTTCTTTGATTTCTTCATCAGACAAGGAAGTAGTTGTTCCAAAAGACACATATATTACTGAGCTTTTTTCTTGTTTGTCAAGCCAATACAGGGTTTGATGGCGTTTATTTGAGTATTTGTTCTGCTCAGACAACAACGGATTGAATGGACCAATAGCCCATATGCTTAAGCCATTAGTTTCTTTGGCTACCAAATCAAGGTATAAACCTTCTATTACTCTGGATGAATTGTAAAGTTCTCCAGAGCTAATTTTCCCTTCAAGGGATTCTTGTTTATTCCACAACTCCCATAACTCTGGGGTTTCACAGTTTTCGATTGATGGAATGCCCTCGAATATCTCAGTTCCAGCTTGGAAAGGTTTCCCTCTGGTTTCCCAGATGGATGAAAACGTATGGAAAGCTGAGATACTATTAAAACGGTAGCACTCAGCATTTGGAATTGCTGGTACATCCTCTACTACCCAAGTCATCATAGAATCATAAATAACAATCACTCTCTGATGAGTGGCGCCTAAGAGTTGACGTACAAGAGAGCACACTGGCTCTCAGAGATGGATTGTTGCGTAAAACGAAGGGATTAATTGGTTAGGAAAATTATGAGAAGCATTGGGAATTGGAAGGGGATTTTCAAAAGATGGTGTAGGGAATTCATGAAAATGTAGGTTTTTAGCTGTGACAGGGTCGAAACCATGTACATGAAACTTAGCCTGGCGAATATGAGTGGTTGCTCCAACATAGTGTACTTGGATATTATACGAGGATATAAGCCTAGACAGGTGGAGTAGCTGGTTGAGATGGCCTTGTTCTGGAAGGAGAGTATTGAAGAGTCGAGATTGAATTAATTTTACAAACTTTCTCCCTGCGTTGTCCATAGGGGCGGAGCTAGCATGGAAAATACAGGTTCAATAGAGCTCAGTAACTTTAATCCAAAAGTTTGTAGCGTGTTTGATCAAGTTTTTGAGAAATAGAAGATTTTCTTTTTAATTTTTTTTAATTAAAGCAGAAATTGTGTTTAGAAGTTGAAATTTTTTTCAACTAGGCGTTTTACACGTATATTCATATCAACAGGTAAAAAACTTGAAAAATGCATCAAAATATTGTCTGATTGTTTCTAACTGGAATTATTGATAGTTTCTGTGATTATTTAGCCTTTAGAACAGGAAATTGCACATATATATAGTCAAATCTCGTTATAACAGTTATTCGTTATAATCAGAGGCGGAGCTACGGTGTATTGAGGGTGATCAGGCGAACACCCTTCGTCGAAAAACTGTACCATGTATATAAGTAAACTGCTACATGGTACAGGTATCATATACTATGAGCCTGTACCATATTTTGAATGTTTAATTGTCAGTTGAGGACAAGTTTGAGTGTCTATTGATATATTATGTCTTTATAAAAATAAAATATTAAAATATTTATGATAATCATCATTAATACCATGCACATCGTAAATTTCAAGTAGAAGAAAAATAGTATTTAAATAGCATCCATCAGTCATGGTCATAACCTCACGAGGAAAGGCTACTGGTGTTTGTATTTTTTATATTCAGACTATTTCTGTTTTTTAAAATTAAATTGGTTAACAAATACATTCTTTCTTCTTGGTACACAAAATTATTAAACTAATTTTTTTCGATTTTTATTTATAATAGCTAAATGAAATATAAAAGTCAAATGTCAGTATACATATATAAACATCACCTCACTATAACGGTCATAAAATTTTCAGAAAAACACTATTGCTATTAACGAGATTTGACTATATTATACAATTCACTTGAATCAATTTTTTTTCACGTTGGAAAAGTCAGGTATCATATACTATGAGCCTGTTTGGATCGATTTATTTTTAAGTGCTTTTAAGCTAACATAACAAAAATAAGTCAAAAGCCATATGTTAAAAATTATAACTTATGGTTTTTAACTTATAAGTCATAAGTCATAGATCAAATCAAACAAACCCTTAGTGATTAGTTTATATTTTGTTTCATATAAATTCATGCTTATTGAACAAAAAATAAAAGTGATTGCGCATCCAAAAATAGCGACTAGAATGTATCACACAGCAGGACGAGTCAACAAGATAATTTGTGTCTCATTCTTTAAAGTGAATCTAATAATTCTTAATAAATGTTGTAAATACAGATCCATTCCCCAAAGTAAATGTGACGAATTTATCTAGTGCTAAATTTGACTCATACAAATTCATAAGATCCTTAGTTTCTATAAATTTTACAAAAAAAGATGATTGCACAAGTAATGAGGTTGAATTTAGAAACTACATTTTCATGTCAACCTCAGTCCAATAGTCTATGAAGAAAGAGTATCACTTTAAGAAAAAAGCATTTACAACTTGCAATTTTAACTTGAAGATCTATCCTAAGACTTCTCTGTTGATTAGGAGCTGATAATTTATGTATATAGCCCACATCTTGGGGTTGAAAAAAGCTCCCCTCCTGTTAATTTCGTCGAGGGGCCTCCGATACAGAACATTCTTGAAGCCATTTTCAAGAAGTTGGCCACTTGTTGACATCAAGGACTGTTGAGGTTTTTTAGGTCCTGACCTTGTGCATACCAATTTGGTATAATCTTTGAGAGATGTGGGTATAGATCCTTGAATGAATTCCGGATCGTACCTTCAGCAACTCCAGTTGCAAGTGACACATCTGCATCAATGCAGTTTATTTTTTTTAACATGAAATGTTGGATATTGGATGTGCATGTATTTCATAATACAACAATCACAGTAAAATGAGTGGCGTTTAACCTCCAATGTAACTCATCACCCCGGGGACAAAGACAATCAATTCAAATCGTCATAGGAAACATCATGCACTGTAGAGGCCTGGGCTAATGTAGCAGTATAAAGATGTATAGGATTTGAGGATGACATTCAGCACTAGAAATACGAAGGGGAACTCGTTCCACTTAGGTTTTCCAGAATATATCTTAGCTGTTTTTTATGCAACTCTTATGAAGGAGGGAATTGGTTTCTATTTATCTATGCCAAGAGAAAAAAGAAAGAGAATATTCATAATCACTCATTACCTTTAACTGGCTTCTTTTCATCCGAAAGCTGAGTGACTATGTAGATAACTGCTGCAGCAATAGAAATGGGACTTCTCCTGCAATAATGAATTCATAAAGAGGAGTAAACAAATTTGGTCTATCCTATTGGTATCAACTGATTATTCAAGCATTTTGGGAACTGGAACAAGCAACATGGTCAGTTCTGTGAAAGCTGTCAAGCAGTGTTAAGGGATAATTGTATCTCAAGAAGGAAAACAGATGCATAAAATTCCTCATTTTAGTGAAAGAATATCAAAAACAACTAAATTGTAAGCAGCTACATAACAAATACGCAGCAATTCCAATTTGCTATATGAATCCCTACTGTCACATGGGATCTCATTTGTATTCAGGTAGAAGAATCACTATGTAAGCCTGTGACTTTTTAATACAAGTGACACCAGGACTTCTTTACCTAATACTTCAAGTTCCAACATCATGCTTCAGGCAACAGTCTATCACAACTACAAATCTGGGAATGCATACTTTAGCGACAAGGCATTAGCTTCAAAAAAGGAACCAGTTGTTTCTCTCTTGACCCTTTAGATGCCTACTCAGGAAACCAGACAACAGCATTTGACCAAAAACACTCCAACATAAGAATTAACCTAAGTCCACAATGTGGCAAGAGCCTCTAAATTCTAGAGCACAATCATATTGATAATATGTTGTCATGTATTTTCTGACCTTTCTTATTGCATTCACTGAATTAACTTCGAGAAAATTATATAAAC
>JACEIK010001038.1:113237-125626 GCA_018107945.1 Datura stramonium | reverse complement strand
AGACCTTAAGTTGCTGGTATTTTTTTCCTATGATCATTCTTATAGTTTTAGCATTTCTAGCTGACTTAACATTGTCAAATTGGTGAACCTGGACAATGACTCTGTCAAGAATATACCAATACATTTTCCCCTGCATTCCCTCTTTTTGTATTTGTAAAGGGGATATCAAACAGTTAGCGGAGTGTTGGAACAAATATATGGAATAAGACATATGCCTTCAGATTACTAATAAAATTTCTTGTTGGCCAGAGACCAAAGGGTAAAGGAGAAAAGATCCTTTAACATATGGCTCAAGTTATATCTTTATTGCAACTTCCATTTTGTCTTTGTGAAATACATACTCAATCTATAGCATTTGTTTTTAAATGGTCCTTCTATTCATCATAGACCAAGTTGGGTTCAATATATGACAGCAGATAAGCAATGTGAGACCAATTGAAGCGCAATTTTGAAAGGAAAAAGAGCTATCCAAAGTAATGAAAAGAAAACCAAAGGAAATGGAAGAGAAAACACACACACACACACACCAAAAAAAAAAAAAAAAGGAGTTCATAGCTTCAGAAAGGGAACCATCCAAGTTCTTCCGCCAGTTTCCACTACCCCCTGCTGGAAAGTTCAGCACAACCCTCCTTCAGCATTCCCGTTCACCCACAGTCCAAATGCCAGTCTCCTCCGCCTCCAACCTCACAACTGTCACCTTCCCCATCCCTAACTCCTTATTCATTACATCCCACCCCTACACATGCGTTTTCCCCTTCACCCTGCAAAGTACCCATCCCTTGCAGCTCCCTTCTTCCCACCTTCCCCAGCACTTCACCAGTCTACCCAATTTCAGAACAGCATCTTGTTGGAACCTCTAGAATTTTCTAAAAAATTACCCACATTAATCTCACAGACCTCTCACACGTCAACAGAAACTGAACTTTGGTAGAACGAGGAGAAGGGCCATTAAGAAAAGTAACAAAAAGAAGTTGGAAATGATTTCTATTCAATATTTTACTTGGAGATTAGAACTTGATTAGTCACAAGAGCAATTTCTCTTCTATTCTTTTGGTACTCCAGTACATAGAGACACTGAAAATGAATGATTTGAGCTTAATTGCCAAAATTAGAAGGTTAATTTCCAAAAATCAAAAAGTAGAACAATCTAACAAAAATTTCTGGTATGTTTCCTCAGAAATTTAATCTTCCCACAAATACAAACATCCTAGAGGCAAGCTACAAACATCCTAGAGGCAAGCTAACCACACAAGGAAGCAGATAAAATGAAGACTAGGTTCATATTCTGAACATGACATCTAGGTGAAAACATAATTCATACACCTTCAGTGCTGCTGCTAAGGGTCATTCTGTTATATAGTTATATTGTCTTTTGATACCAAAAACTAACAGTACCATCACCATGTATTTACCAATTAACACTAACACGTATGTTGTTTTGTCTTCTCCTGTAATATAGCGAGTTTTAGCGTGTAAGGCACAAAAAACTTAGAGCCGCTTAAGGATCTAAAATTGAAGACTTTCCTAGATCACTCACTTATTTGAAAATATATGTCCCACTATTTGGAACAAATGAGATCACATTTAGTGAAACATAGTATTTAGTTTGAACACTTAATAAATCTGAAATAAGCATCTGCAGATCAACATAAATACAAGCAGAGCTACCTTATGTCAAACTCTTCTGACTTTTTGACTGCTTCTTGGGCGGCTTTAACTGTTTGATTTGTCATCCCAAGATTTGAACAAAAGCGTCGCTAAAGGTTAAAAGCATGTGTCAGTAACCAAGTTATTAGAAACAACAAGAATTCTGATTTTAAAGGAAATTTGATTTAGGAAAATAGTGGTTAGAAGGAGAATGGTATATTCTTCCCCTTCTTCTAAATCAATAAACCTCACCATGAAATCCCCAGCATGTATAGTTCCCATTTCCACTGATTGACCCATCTCGAGCTCTAGTTGTTTCACTATGTATTCCTTTGCTCGGCCTATTTCCTTCTTTGTAGCTCCATTCGCAACAGAGCAAATTTCTATTTCCAATCCACAGATTCAAGAAAGCTCATTATATTGAAAGTTAAATCAGGACACCAAAATGACAAAAATCTTAGGCTGTACCCTTCACAGTTCGAGGCTTGTCTTCTTGTCGACAAGCAATATATAGGCAAGCAGCCAATATAGCATCCTGATTCCTTCCTCTACTAGATTTTTGATCTTCTACCTTCTTGTAAATCTCATTAGCTCGGTCCTTTGAACAGAATATAAATCATTATAACGAAATACTGAACGACAATGATCTGTTGGCTTTTGGTGCCAACTA
The DNA here is from genome assembly GCA_018107945.1 of Datura stramonium. Lineage (NCBI taxonomy): Eukaryota > Viridiplantae > Streptophyta > Magnoliopsida > Solanales > Solanaceae > Datura > Datura stramonium. Next base: position 123,309 of record JACEIK010001038.1, on the reverse strand, counting down.
GTTTACATGAAATATAGCAACATCTTCAAATTCATCTTTCAAAAACATAACATACAGTAGTTGGGCTGTTCCTTATTTTTGGATGTTAAGTAAAAATTAGTATGATATTGATGTTGAGAAACAATACTGTGAAGTACACTAAAAAAAAATCAATTCCTACCAACATGAGAAGTCTGGCAGATTGTCAAAATACAGAACCAAATACAAGTTTCAAGTCCTAGAAAAACATATTATACCATACAGGTCACAAATACAGGTCACAAGCAACAAGATTTTGAAAAATACACAAACAGCTTCCAATATTTTATATCTCCGGCCAAATGAATCAGTTGCTAGTAAAAGGAGAACCTCCACTTTTATATCAGCAAATGAAGAACTCGTTAAGGGCTGTTTCATGCAATGATGCACATGGAGGGGGGCCAGGAGGGTGCACACTAAACCCATTAACGTTCTTGAATATTGGACTGCCTATCCAACTAAGGGGTAAAGCGAGCAAATGTATCTGGAAACCTTTATTTAATAACCAAAGCCAAAAGAGAGTGCATGAATCTTCATATACATTGAATGAAATTGGAAAGAAAAGGAAACTGGCCGCTTCTTAGCGCATTTGCATAAATCTGCACATTCCTGACATCTCATTGTCATTTGATTGAAAATGAGTATCAGGTCTTCAGGAGTAGAAACATACCTTTATGGTTGATACCAGGCCCAACCTGAAATAGATATAATTGCATCAGCCATATCTTTTGGAATTCCACATTAAATTTCAGCTAAAGTCAATAGAATAAGGTGCCAGACCACACATACTGAAAATGAATATTACAGGTTTCACATTACAATTTCATTTTGTTCTAATAGGATAAAGCAGAAAGAGGTTGTAACAAACACACATATAGAACGAATACAACAGCCAAGAGCCCTGTCTGAAGAATTAAGTTGAAATTTTCAACCTACTCAATTACTTGAGAGCAAAAAGTGAGTGCTGTAATTCATTATATAGACTAAAGTACTTGCCTTGAAGAATAGAATGACTAGAAAAACAGAATCACAACAGAACCATGTTCTCTAAGGCTCCAGGGCGATTATTCTGGGAGCACCGAGACAACTTCTTCAGGTAAAATGTGAATGATGCTTCCAGCCACTTAAGGCAATGCAACAATACATGAAGGTACAGACAGAAATTTCCTGAATAGCGTAAGGCTAGGAGACACTGCATGACTCGAGCCATGAGAGCTCTTGGCAATTTCAAAATCAAGTAAAGGCTTTCAATCGTTGAATCAATTGTCGTAGCTAGCCAAGTAATTTTTTTTCGTGGCCTACACAATACACATGCATCTTACCTCATCAGGGACATCTAAACTAATTTCTCCTTAGGATTAAAAAAATAAAATAATAAAATCTAGAACGTCTTTTTCTTATTGTAATAGGCCATAACACTATTTTAAGGAAATGCAATGACTTTGGATAAATGTTCATACTTCTTACACTACATGGTGGCATCAAAAACAAAAAACCACGAGCATTTTCAAACCAAAGCACATACTACCACACAAGCATAAAGACCCAAGTTAGTACAAAATGGCAAGGATCTAAAGCTAACACTTCGCTTTCCACTTTCAACAGAAAAGTGCATAATTTGCTTCTTCTATATAATACATTCATTTTCATTTTATCTGGCTTTTTTTTAAAATGGATTTTCATGTCATCTGGCTGCCATTATCTTGTTTATTGTTTCACTTTGTAAAATGCTCAACAATGCTCCAGCCTTGTAACTAATGCAAATTTCGCAATTGTTCATATTTTTGCTAACTTGCCATGGTAATCCTAGCTACCAACCATTGTCAACCTAAGGTTTTTTCAAGCAATCAAGAGTACACTGCACAAACCACTGTGAGCATTCACCTCATCAAGAAGATCATAAATACAAAACTACACATATGCTTACCCAGCAGCTAAGGCCAATAAAGAAAAGGCAATTAAGTAATTCAGCCTATAATATTCACACTTCACCACAACTTAGGCCGCTTGTAACAAAAGAAAGTTGGTTGGGCAACCAGTAAAGATGCAAACTTTTCTCACACTAACTATGCTATCATCACCACACGTCATTTTCAACAGTTATCCATCCAGAAATACAAATTTTTACCACCAAAGTTAATAATTTAATTCTTAGGCTCCCTTCTCAGTGCTTGAATTCCATGGCAAAAACTTAAACCAAGACAAACAATGCACCAACTGAGTAAGCAATTTTACTCGGGTAATCAAATAAACTGAATGTGTAAATCTCTACCTAGCTCACTTGCACTCTGTATTTGCACCTTGCCAATAAATACATGACATCTTTTATAACTTAAATCACCTAAGCATGATTAATTAATATACTTTCTCTCATTAATTTGTGACTCCTGAGGGAAAATTAGTTAATTCGGTGCAAAAACAACGTATGGATAAGTTTCTCCTTCACCCCTTATTCCACATTCCCCACAAAAATCAGAGAAAACCCATTTCAAAATCCACCCTTTACACCAAAAGAAAAAAAAAATGAAGTGAAGTAAGATTGTGAGGTACCTGTCAGACATGACCCCAATGGCTTTGAAAGCCAAGATAAGGGATCGATCAGCATTCGACCCCCGATTCTGCCATCGACCCAGAGACGACGTCAAGAAATCGCTGGTAGTTCCATTGGGTTTCGAGATCACAGTGGATAACCCACCATCAGAAAGCAAAGGATTATTGGGTCCACCAACTCGAACCGGGTCATTATCCCCCGACTCATTAGCGAAAGTCCTCCACTCAGATGTTTCATCAATGGAATGAGATTCCAAAACCAACCCACACTCCGAACACACCATATCACCCGCTGAATGATCAAACACCACTTCCGTGCTCTTCTTACAGTCCGAACAGTACGCATCCATAATCAAGATACAGTAGTGTCTTACTAGAAATTCTTTCCGCCAAAGTTCCTTCTCTTTTCTTTTTTCTTTTTTCCTCTTTAAAAATGTGTAATTTTTCTTCCAAATGTGAGTCTCGGAAATGGAAAAAGATGAATTGGGTTAGTTCTGATCTTGGATGTAAGCAAGAAAAATCATTCATTTATTGTGAAGAAGAGGAATTTATAGTTTGGCGGAGGAAGTGGCGGGGGAAAAGGGTGAGAGAAGTAGGAAAGTCATACGGTTCTTGTGGTTGTTTTCAGTTTTTCAAATTTGACAAAAAGAAAGAAATTCTTACTTCCTTTTTTTTTTTTCTCTTTTGTTTGCTTCTCTTTGGGAAAAAGAAAAGTAAAAAATACATAGTCGGTTTCTTAAATTTATCAGTAAATTTAAATTTAAACGCATGATATATAGTTAATTATTTAAAATATATCACCTCTAGGCTCATTAGGCCGTAAAGGAGGTGGCATGTTTTATATTGTTAACTTATATGAGTCGAAAAAGTCTAATATAAATACTTTATCACGTGTATTTAGGTGCTTAATTAAAACAAACTGTAATTTAAGTGTCTAAATTAAATCAACTTATAAATTTAAGAGGTTATCGATATGATACACTTAATTTTACATAACACCATATGTACACATGCATAACGTGTGTTATTTGAAAAGTTCATTTATGAAGAGGAATGTACCTAGTATTTTACCTCCTTCTACCTGCATAGTGATTTTTTTGTTCTAATATAGAAACTTTTGACACTATAATAAAAATAGTGGAGTTTTAGAGTAACGATAAAATTATTTTTTATGTGATTTATATGTTACATATTTGAGTTATAAAAACAATTTCAATACTTGCATTAGGATAGACTGTCTACATCATACCCTTTAGTTAGGTTGCAGTCCTTCCTCGAATCCTACGTAAATATAAAATATTTTGTGTATCGAACTATTTATATATATACTATAGAAGGAAAAAGTTGATGATTATCTTATGAGTTTCCTTTTGAACTTGAAATTTTGAAGTTTTTATTATAATAGATATAAGGAAGAATTTTAAGACGCAATAAAAAAGGAGAATATGACATTTCAAATTAATAATTAAATTGTAGAAATGGAATAAACTTAAAATGTCTAAATGATTTATGCAATAAGAATTTTTTTTTATTTTTTATAATCGTAATGTTCGAACAAATTAATTTATGCACACCTCAATTAATTTAACGAAATATATTTTATTTCCTGTGGACATAAATATTGAGTAGTTACTATCCACTTTCTTGAACATCTTGTTTGGTAGAATTATTTTTATGCTTCGTTTGTTTCAATTCATTTTTTTTATTTCAATTTGATGCGAAATTTAAGAAAGTAAAGAAGTCTTCTGAATCTTGTAATCTTAAATTAAACATATGTAAAAATATATTAAAGTGTCATTCAAAAAAAAATAAATGGTGACTATTTTCTTCATTTTTGATGATAATAAGAATATAAACCCTAATTATAGTTGATCCATTTTAGCGGTAGACATCCAACCATTAAGCTAGTAAAATTCTCCTATTTCTTGATAAGTCATTTTCATGGTTCCTCCTTCTTATTATCTCCCTAGTACTACATTTTTATAAATAGTTGGATGGGAAGCCAAGAAAAGAATGATTGTATGGAAAGGAAAGGAAAAAGTGAATTTGAAGGAACAAAAAGAGATGGGCTAATATCCTATATACTGACAAATGGATAAGATATTACTCACAAATCTTTCATCATAAAAACAAAAGGTGATAAGGGGAAATGGATAAGATATTTTTTGCTATTAGTATGTGCTTGCTTCACAAAGATGACAACATACTATTCCATCTACAATATTTGTTTGTCTTAGACCAATTATCTGCAACAGTCTCACACTGATTCTATTCTCCTTTTACAGGAATCAATTCAATCTTTATAACAGCATAATTGGTCTAACTATCAGCTTTAAATAGAACACAAAACAAAAATATTTCAATACAAGAAAGTAGGAACAGCAACATAGTTTTAAGGAAAAGAAAAGTATCTCTCACAAAATGAATTGGAACATTTCGTTGCACATGATAAAATGTTTAGCCATTTAAATAAAAAATGGGAACCTGTGAGTTGCTCAAATAACATTTCAAAAAATGGAATAGCCTATCTGTGTTTAGGGGGAAAAGAAAAATGGAAGAGAAAATTTGGCCTACTCCGGACCTACATGACCTAAGATGGTGCCTTTGTATGAATCCAGATCAGGGGGGTAGCCAAAACTCCGACGTCTGATGTTTTCTCTATTATTCGACTTCTTACAGATTTGAGACCCTATAGCAGAGATTCATAGAGCTCGACTACTATAGTTGTTCTCTTATGCCTTTGGACTGCATAAGTTCTTAAGGTCCTTGTCTTTGACATACCATTCTGGTATTATCTTGGAAGCATGAGGATAAAGATCCTTGTACGCATTCTTTATAGTCCCTTCTGCAACTGTGGTTGCAATTGAGATATCTGCTGCATGCACAAACTGTCAGATGTGTATATACGGAACTAGCACATACAACCCAAGACTTAAAAGCAGCTACGCAACTCTCTTAAGCAATCACCAGTAGCAGGAAAAACTAGAAATGCAGCATTGTGCACCTACTACTTAAGCAATGCATGAATGTATACAACATATTGCCTCTTTGGCTCAAAATTGCACAAAGATGAAGGTAGATGCTCTAACCTCGTAGAATGGGTTTCTTCGAATCTGAAAGTTGAGTTATCATATAGATTATTGCTGCAGCAATTGATATAGGACTCCTCCTGCAAAAGGGGGAGTTAATTATTAAGGATCTAATCCATCAACCTGATGTGCATAATAAACTTCGTTGCTAGCGATCACAATTCCCACTTCAGTCCCCTTTTAGCAATTCATTCACCGGTGAGAACTCTAAGAGAGAAACAAGAAGTTAACGCGGCTGACGGAAGATCTTCACTCACTATACCCATGACTCAAACTTCTGCTTTTTTTTTCTTTCAAAAATTCTAAACTTCTCTAAATTTCCAGAACAGAATAATTGTGAAAATCAACTTTACGAATGTTCACTCAATATGAAAGAATCAAATGGTTTTCTCAGAGAGTTTAAATGCACATCCTCAAACAAATGCCTTCACCAGCCACTGGATTATTCTGTGGCCAAGGTATGGGCCCACTATATTATGAACATCAAATACACTGGAACAAAAATAAATGTACCTTATGTCAAACTCTTCTGCCTTCTGAACAGTTTCTTGGACAACCTTAATTTCTTCATGGTTCATACCGAGGTTAGAACAAAAACGCCTCTGAATATCAAGAATAGTTCATGTCAGGATAGCATAAAAGCATAATCATAACACATTTATGCCCCCTCAAAGAGGCACAACCGCAATAATAGTTCACTCACCAGATAATCCCCAGCGTGTATAGTTCCCATCTCCATTGATTCTCCCATTTCAACCTTCAATTGTTTCACAATGAATTCTTTTGCTCGGCCAATTTCCTTCTTGCTAGCTCCATTGGCAATTGAGCATATTTCTGATCAACATCCAAAGGTTTAGAATTCACACAGAGGACTAAACCGTTAATCTACATGATAAGATAACATTGCCGCACCTTTTACAGTGCGTGGTTTGCCTTCCTGGCGGCAAGCAATGTAGATACAAGCAGCAACCAGGGCATCAAGGTTCCTGCCTCTTGTACACTTCTGGTCTTCCAGCCTTTTATATATCTCACTTGCTCGATCCTGCACAAGATCAAAGAGGACATACATCTCAAAACAATAAAAGAGATGGAAGACTTGGTGTTACCAATAAGTGCAAAAAGCTTCCCCTAGCAACATAATTCAACATGGAAGAACTGAAGATTAATCCTAGTAAGAGGAGAAAAAGACTATCTCAAAATACTGGCTGCAGGAAAAAATATTATATCAGATGGCATCCCTTGACAGATCCAGGGGATAACTCTGCAGCAATAAGGATGGACACTTGAGCTTCTAACAATATCACTTAGGCAGAGAAAACTAATGGTTCTGTTTTCTAAAGCAAAATAAGATGGACGAAAAGTGGTAATAAGAAGCAATCTGCATATAATTAACTTACAAAATAGACAGAAGCACTAAGCAGCAGAAGGCTTTAAAAAAAACAAAAATAAACCCTTCAAAGATTTAAACACGCATATAAATGAAGTGATGAAGACGCCAACGGAAAGAAAGTTGCACTGTTGTATGCTTCAACTGAAAAGGTGCAAGAGAAGCCAAAGCAGTCAGATAATTATGTGATGCCCAATTAACTTAAAAGAATATTAGAGAACATACCCTTATAGTAGAAACAAGGCTCAACCTGTAAAACATAGAGAGAAAAAACTCAGCTCAATCAATGGGATACAAAATTTCCAAGCTTTCAAAAATTAAAGGAAAGATACAGCTCCTTTAAACCAGTATTATCACTTCAAATGTAGCTGTAACAAAAGGCCAACTCAAATTCCGTCTCAAGGTGCATGGGAAGGACAAAAGCAGATGGACTAATTTGCGCACAGCACAAAACCAATCAACTTGTAAATCCACATATCATTCCACAAATGTCTTCCCCTCCAAAAAGCGAAAACTGATAGTGTTACTCTTCAAATTAGCCATATTCTTATATTTCAATTTCATTACCAGATTCTCTAAGATTTAACCTATTGATCCCAATAGCCAATATCACACAAGCCCTGAAATCCGATCAGTGATCATAAAAGTAAGCTCATTTTCATCTTCTAACCCCCTCCTTCTCCTCCTACACCCCATCAGAATCTAGTTGTCAGCTATATAAATCCTAATCGGATCCATTCGAGCCCGATTCATTTCAATACCCAATAATTAATTGTATAGGTTCTATAAATGCACCGACATACGAATATCTAAAAAAACTAAAACTCGAAAATTCATAACCTTAAGTACCAAACACAACTAAGCCTTCATAAAACAAAACTTAGTAGGGTTCACCAGAAACCAAAACGAAAGAAACGCAGCAGGTAACCGACCTATCAGCCATGGTAGCAATGGCCTTAAAAGCCAAAACAATGGCACGGTCCGGATCACCACCGCGATTCTGCAACCGAGCAAGAGAACCATCCCCATTACTACCATTGGGCCCTTTAGAAATCACGGTGGAAAGACCCGCATCGCCGAGTAAAGGGTTGACGGGTCCTCCCACACGATTCGGGTCATCACCACCCGACTCATCGGCAAAAGTACGCCACTCAGATGTCTCATCGATTGAACGGGATTCCAACACGAGCCCACACTCCGAGCAAACTGTATCACCGGCGGCGTGGTCAAACACCACCTCCGTGTTCCGCTTGCAGTCCGAACAGTACGTATCCATATTGAAACGGCTCCGACCCGATTCGATCCCTTAACCTCCCGATAATTGTTCCGGCAAGCAAACGTTGAACGGAACAAGGGTAGCACAGAGAGAGAAGTTACGATGGTGTTTTTGGGTTTTTCTCTCTCTCCAAAATTGTGCTAGTTATGGAGAGGAGTGAGAGAAAAATGAAAGGGTCAAAGGGGTATTTATAGACCTAAATTCAGAATGCGGGTCGGTAGAACTGTTTCGGTAGGGTCCACTGCTTTTTAAAAAAATAAAAATTACAATCCCGTGTTTCGTATCCCGTATATTAGAATCTGACTAAATCTGAATTCGAATCGAAAAATTTCACGTTAACGGTAAAGCTTCTCGAAGATCCTGTGTTTCATATTCATGTATTAACGGTAAAGCTTCTCGAAGATCCTGTGTTTCATAACGGTAAATCTGAATTCGAATCGAAAAATTTTACGTTAAGAGTAAAGCTTTCCTAACAAAAGCAACTACGTGTCCAATAAGATCCAAATTTAAAAATTTTGATCCTGTACCTGCATATTAGAGCCTGACTAAATCTGAATTTGAGTCGAAAAATTTCACGTTGGCGGTAAAGCTTCTCGAAGATCATGTGTTTCGTATTCACATTTTAGCATCTGAATAAATTTGAACGAATCGAAAAATTTTATGTTAAGAGTAAAGCTTCCCTAACAAAAGCAACTACGTGTCCAATAAGATCCAAATTCAAAAATTTTTGATCCCGTACCTGCATATTAGAGCCTGACTAAATCTGAATTTGAGTCGAAAAATTTCACGTTGTCGGTAAAGCTTCTCGAAGATCCTGTGTTTCGTATTCACGTTTTAGCATCTTAATAAATCTAATTTTACGTTAAGAGTAAAGCTTCCCTAACAAAAGCAACTACGTGTCCAATAAGATCCAAATTCAAATTTTTTGATCCCGTACCTGCATATTAGAGCCTGACTAAATCTGAATTTGAGTCGAAAAATTTCACGTTGGCGGTAAAGCTTCTCAAAGATCCTGTGTTTCGTATTCACGTTTTAGCATCTGAATAAATYTGAATTCGAATCGAAATTTTTTACGTTAAGAGTAAAGCTTCCCTAACAAAAGCAACTACGTGTCCAATAAGATCCAAATTCAAARWTTTKGATCCCGTACCTGCATATTAGAGYCTGACTAAATCTGAATTTGAGTCGAAAAATTTTACGTTGTCGGTAAAGCTTCTCGAAGATCCTGTGTTTCGTATTCACGTTTTAGCATCTGAATAAATTTGAATTCGAATCGAAAATTTTTACGTTAAGAGTAAAGCTTCCCTAACAAAAGCAACTACGTGTCCAATAAGATCCAAATTCAAAAATTTTGATCCCGTACCTGCATATTAGAGTCTGACTAAATCTGAATTTGAGTCGAAAAATTTTACGTTGACGGTAAAACTTCTCGAAGATCCTGTGTTTCATATTCATATATTAATATCTGAATAAATCCGAATTCGAATAAAATTTTTTTAATAAAACTTCCCTAACAAATACGACTATGTGTCCAATAAAATTCAAATTAAAAATTTTTAATTAAACATAAAAAAAAAAAAAAAAGTTACTTATCGCTACACCCAAATCCTAATCAATCCACTACTTAATTTTTCCTTAAAAGAATGAGAAAGAAAAAGTAACTTATTAAAAAAAAAATTACATTGCTAATGTATTTAAACTTACACTAACAGGCTATTAATATCTTTTTAGGTAATAATATTAAATTTGTAT
>JACEIK010001038.1:0-69086 GCA_018107945.1 Datura stramonium | reverse complement strand
ATATATTATTTTGAATTTCTCACTCAGTGATTGATATCTGCTTTGAAACTTCGACTAACAAGACCCATTATAATAACAATGTTTTCAATAAAATTTTCTTCGATATCCAAAATTCAAACCCGAGACATATTTTATCGTTTAATATAATATAATCATAGAGACATGGAAAGGGCCCTACTTGTAAGTGTAAAACCTTTTGCCCATTACTAGTGGGTCCTTAAATAATTCAATTAATTTGCCTTAAAATTTTGGTCAAATCTTCCAGAAATTATTTTTCAATCCCAGAAAGAATTAGTTCAATGTCAAGTTTGATAATACGTAGGTCTAATCATGTTTCCTTTCGATTTAAATTATCTGATTTTAATTTGATATGATTTTAAGGCACAACAATTAACTGAACATTTAAGAGTAAAACACGATAGTTTCTAGGTTTTCATTCTAGTATCGAGGATGAATTGGCTAACCTTAGTAGGATGACCGACCTATGAACCACCATAGGATCGGAGGTAAGGTTTATGTCCCCTCCATGTACATATTTTTTGCTTTTATTATTTATGTTAAGGCCCGGGGGTGTTGCTCAGCCCGACAAGGGCGTTTACCAAAAAAAAAAAAAGAGTAAAACACAATATCGATATATTATGAAATATTTAATTATATATAATAAGAAAAATATATTTTATACAAAAACATTTTCCCCCATTTTTACCTGCTGGGTTATGTCATATCGAGAATGACAGGGCAGAAGACCAACATGACATATCTCACATGGGACGGAATCCTAGGCATATGTAATTATATACTGTTTAGTTACTTTGTTCTTCCTGTTATTGTCCCTCCAAACAGTATATCTTCTTGGATTTTTACAAGAATTTCTTTTTTCTTGAATTCATTTATCGAAATTTCTAATTTCGTTTTTTAATATACATTGGAAGAATTTAGTAGAAGTAGTCGTGGATACAATTTTTGATAATGGAATCTGTCGACAATTGATGAGGGACAGTCATGACAAACTTACAAGTCATTTTTCAATGTAACAGAAGGCAAAGAGAGAAGATTTCACTGGACTCTGTTCGGCAAACGAGTTGATTATTTAAAATTTTTATCGTTTTGGACTATAGGCCATGAAATTACTTTGTTGATAGTCTAGATAAGTCTTTCTGTTTTAGTAATTACTATTATTTTAAATACATCATATTATAGAATTATTTGAATTACAAATCAAATCAGATGAGACTAATTGAAATTTTCTTGAATTCTTGTAAAAAAAATACATTCCAGTGGAAGTATTAGTAAGTAGCAGTTGCAGAGATTTGAAACAGTTTCATTCACTCATCACTGCTCATTTCTCGTGACACTGTCAGTTTGAGTTGAGTACTCAAATAAGTAGTCATTAGTAGCATAGATTCTCTCTCTTAAAGTCTCTTTCTCCTACTGTCTCTCTCTCTCTCTTTTCAGAAACTCCCAACATACTTTCCCTCTTTTCTTTCTATAGGAGTAAGTAGGAAAACACCTGGCCCATGTAAGCAGTTTCCCAAATCAATCTTTCTCTATTTGTCCTTAAAACTGCATTTTTTCCCCTTTGCCCTTCTCTGCAACCTTAATCAATCTTAAGTTTGTTTCTGCAACTTATTGTTCTTTTTTGGTACTAAGATTTAGCCCCACTTATTAATCTTCAGCTCACCTCAGCTCAGCCCCCGGTTTCTGTGTTTCTTGTTTTGTAGTGTCTGTTTGTTTCTTCTAGACATGGGGTTCATTCTTGAGTTTTAATTAGGACTTCTTTAATGCTACATTTTATTTCCTGAGTATAAAAGATTAAAGCTTTGTTATTCTGTTCCATTTTCAAGATTCCTGAAATGGGTCACTTCCTTCAAGCTGTCAAGTTTCTTGAGTGTTTCAAGTTTGCATCTTTTTCTTTCTAAACCCTTTTTTTTCCCTCCCCAAATCGTCTCTAAAAGACTTTTTTGTTTTGTTGGGTTTTTTTTCCTTTGAAGTTTTATGATTGTTCCATTTGTGGGAGTTTTCTTTTTGGGGAAAAAGGGAAGAAGAGGGAGGAATTAAAGATTCTCTTGAAAAACAACCTAAAAATGGTAACTTTGAGGTTGTTCACTGCTTTGCTGGTTGGGCTGTTGTTGAGGTCTCAACTTGGGACCGCACAGGTTCATCATGAACAAGCCATTTTGGAAGCAATTGGGAAAGAGCTAGCAATACCCGGGTGGGATCTGAACAGCTCTGATTTCTGCTCTTGGCATAGCATTAGTTGCAGCTCAAACAGTTCAATGGTGGAAAGGCTTAATCTTTCTGGTTTTCGATTACAAGGTAATGTGACTCTAATATCTGAGCTCAAAGCATTGAAGTGGCTGGACCTTTCTAATAACAACTTCCAAGGTTCAATCCCACCAGCATTTGGGAATTTGTCTGAGCTTCAGTTTCTTGATTTGTCTTTTAATATGTTTAGAAACTCTATTCCTGGAGAGTTGGGTAGGCTCAAAAACCTCAGAGCATTGAACCTTTCAAACAATTGGCTCACTGGTTCAGTACCTGATGAGCTTGAAGGACTGGAGAATTTGCACTATTTCCAAATATTTACCAACAAATTGAGTGGTTTTATTCCAATGTGGGTTGGGAATTTGACTAATCTTAGAGTGTTTGCAGCCTATGAGAATGAGTTTAGTGGTGATATTCCAGTTAACTTAGGCTTACACTCTGAGCTCTTGTTGTTGAATCTTCATTCAAACCAGCTTGAAGGGACAATTCCTGAGAGTATTTTTGCTATGGAGAAGCTTGAATTTCTGGTTCTGACTAATAATAAATTGACTGGCACAATTCCTGAGTCAATTGGGAATTGCAAAGGCCTTTTAAACATTAGAATTGGGAATAACAAGCTGATAGGTGGCATCCCCAGAACAATTGGAAATCTCAGTAGTCTTGCTTATTTTGAAGCAGATAATAACACTCTTTCTGGGGAAATTGTATCAGGATTTGCAAAATGCTCTAATCTCACTCTTCTTAATTTAGCTTCAAATGGATTTTCTGGAACTATCCCTCCTGAGCTTGGCGAGCTCAATAATCTGCAGGAGTTGATCGTTCCCGGGAATAACCTATATGGAGAGATTCCAACTCCAGTTCTGAGGTGCAAGAATCTCAACAAGCTTGATTTAAGTAACAACAAGTTCAATGGGACCATACCAGGAGATATATGCAACACAACCAAATTACAGTTCTTGCTGTTGGGACAGAATTCCTTGAAAGGGGAAATACCTCGTGAGATTGGGAACTGTGTAAAATTGCTTGAGTTGCAATTGGGGAGTAATTATCTTACTGGAAGCATCCCTCATGAGATTGGTCATATGAAGAACTTACAGATTACATTGAATTTGAGTCATAATCATCTCCATGGCCAGTTGCCTAAGGATCTTGGAAAACTTGACAAGTTGGTTTCTTTAGATGTATCTAATAATCAGCTGTCAGGAAATATTCCAGTGGAATTGAAAGGCATGCTAAGTTTGATAGAGGTTAACTTTTCGAACAATCAATTCACAGGCCCCATACCTGCTTTTGCACCATTTGAGAAGAGCTTAAATTCAAGCTTTCTTGGAAACAAAGGGCTGTGTGGTGAGCCTTTGAGTAGTGATTGTGGATATGGTTTTGAGCACAATGATTATCATCACCGAGTTTCCTACCGGCTCATCTTGACTGTTGTTGGTTCTGGTTTGGCAATTTTTACATCTGTGACAGTGGTTGTTTTACTATTCATGATGAGGGAGAAACAAGAGAAAACCACCAAGGAAGCTGGAAATACCACTGATGAAACTTGTAGCAAACCAGTGATCATAGCAGGGAATGTTTTTGTTGAAAATCTCAAGCAAGCAATAGATTTTGATGCAATTGTAAAGGCAGTCAGGAAAGATACAAATAAGATTAGCAGTGGCACTTTCAGCAATGTGTATAGAGCAGACATGCCTTCTGGGATGATTTTGTCAGTTAAGAGTCTGAAGTCGATGGACAAGACTATAATTCATCACCAGAGCAAGATGATCAGAGAGCTTGAAAAGCTAAGTAAACTCTGTCATGATAATCTGTCTAGGCCTATCGGGTTTGCAATCTATGAGGATGTTGTTCTACTCTTACATCAATACTATCCCAATGGGACATTGGCTCAGTTTCTTCATGAGTCTAGCCAGAAACCTGAGTATGAACCTGACTGGCCGACAAGACTTTCAATTGCCATTGGAGTTGCAGAAGGGTTAGCATTCCTTCATCACGTCGCCATAATCCATCTAGATGTTTCTTCAGGGAATGTGTTTCTTGATTCCAAATTCACGCCTTTGGTTGCTGAAGTTGAAATATCCCGACTTCTAGATCCATCTAGAGGGACTGCAAGTATTAGTGCTGTTGCTGGCTCATTTGGATACATTCCCCCAGGTACTCTATGGCTTGAAAGACTTGGCCGATCATTTTATTTTCTTTTTGTGGAAATTATACTTTTGGTGTCTGACTAATTCCTTTTCTTCAACAGAGTATGCATATACGATGCAAGTAACAGCTCCCGGAAATGTTTATAGCTATGGGGTTGTTTTGCTCGAGATCCTTACCACCCGACTACCCGTTGATGAAGCTTTTGGTGAAGGAGTTGATTTGGTCAGGTGGGTTCATGGTGCATCTGCGAGAGGAGAAACACCAGAGCAGATACTTGATGCAAGACTTAGCACCATTTCTTTTGCTTGGAGGAAAGAAATGCTTGCGGCTCTAAAGATCGCATTGATGTGCACCGACACCATTCCAGCAAAACGACCAAGAATGAAGAAGGTGGTAGAAATGCTTCAAGAGATTACACAAAGTTGAATCAAGGTCGTATCATCCAAAAGTCTCAGACTGTATGAAATTCACTGTTATTAGCCTAGACTAGAGGTCAAAATAGTTAAACTATGTATATTAGCTGGCGTTGCTGTTCTGCTCTGATGATCAGCTCTGAGGTTGTAATTTCGATTTTCACATTAAATAGAATCAGGAGGTTATATGGGAAGGGTAAAAGCCTGAAGCAGTTCTTGATATGGTTTGTGATATGTACCATTTTGTACTAGGTCTTCAATCATATAGAGTTCTGTTTCTTCAACTGTGTAAATGGAGGTTTGGCATATCTATTTATTACTGGAGTGGTACGTTTGCAAGTAGCTTGAGATCTGTCCTTTTCTTTTCATTTTCCTGGTTCTTAAGGGACAAGAAAGACACAGATGCTATATCTGTATCTACTCAATACTTTTAAGCATTAACAATCCTCTTCAACATATTAAAGCTACACTGGACCAAAGGCAGAGCTAGAGTGGCAAAAGGGGGTTCATCTGAACCTCCTTCACCAGAAAATCACACTTTATATGCAAGGTCAAGCACTTCTTATGTATATATAGTAGATGTTGAACCCTCTTGGTGAAAATCCTTTCCTCCACTGCATTGGAGTGGAGGTAACTCTATACAAGTGTGTTATGGTTCCCCGTTGCCAAACTCCTTTCTATGGCTAGTCTAAAGATGAAATTATGGTATTTGATCTATGAAAATATCCAAGTTCTCTCTAATCATTTTGAGTTATAAACCACTGTAAAGTAAAATGCAAGGGGAGTACACCAGTTAAAACTAGGATACTTCCACTCAATATCATCAGCCTCCATAAAAATATGCAGGAAGCAATGCCATATACTGGTGGAAAGTTGATAAAGATCAAAACAGAAAGTGTAAAAACCAGAAAAGAGTGAAAAAAAACATCCCACAAGGTACTGTAGTTAAATCCTGAAAGGAAAAAAAACAGATACAGTTAGACATGTAAAGTTGTTAAGATATAGAGGGACTCCAGGGTCGATGTTCTAGGAGAATGGTATGAACTATGAAGATATCACACATTGAATTAAAATAGGATGGTTGAAATGGAGAAGTGCTATTGACTAGACAAGTTTATAAAACAGTTGCAAAGCCAACAGTGTCATATGAGAGTGAATATTGGGCCTGTAAGGTCCAACATGTCCACGAGATGAGTGTGGCATAAATATTGCGGATGCTACATGGATGTGTGTTTGTAAAATATTAGACAAGATTTGAAAAGATCGTATTCGACAGAAAGTGCAAATAGCACATGGAGGGTAAAACAAGAAGGTCGTTTGAGATGGGTTGGTCGTGTGTTACGTGAACCTCCTGATGCACTCGTCTGTAAATATGAGATCTTGGTGATTGAACGTGTTAAAAGGACACAAGGTAGATCTAAAATTTCATAGAAGAAAGTCATCTCAAAAGACCTACCATCTCTTAGAATCTAGGTAGATTAGAAAAATAGGATTACAATTGGAGAAGAAGATCCATATAAGCGATACTAATTGTCAAGATTAAGGCTTAACCATATTAGTGTGCTTAACTTAGATTCAATGTTCTCCAAGAGTCTTTAATCTTGCTAAATTTTGTATGCCAATTGATAACATAGAGAACCTTTAGTCTTAGAGAATCTAGATTACTGAATATTGGATTGAAACCGGTCTAAATGGAGCTACATTGATAGTCAGAAATTATATACCTCACCCAACTAGTTTGGAGCTGAGGTTGTTGAAGCTATTCCAGATTAAATAGAGCTTATTACATTGAATAAACCAACTCTAACAGGATATAATAACTTCAGGCACTTACTCACTAGAGAAATATATCGTTGAGATGAATGTTGCGGACATGAGCTATCTTGTGCCAGTCTTCACCTGTTCCCTTTAGGCATCGGTTGGCTAGTGCAGGGCAATCAATAATCTGAATTTCAGCTAGTGCACAGAGGTGCTCCATTCCCTTAGGCAGATGTGTCAATTGAGGGCACATTATGATTTCAAGTTTCTGCAGAGATGTCAAGCCTTCTGGTAGAGCAGTGAAGTTGATGCAACCAACTACTTTTATTTGCTTCAGTGCATCAGCAGCACCCTTAATTAGCCACTGTGGTAAGGTCACCAATTTGGGAAGTTTCATAATGCCTAGGCACTGCAGTTTCTTGAGACCACCTCCTTCATTTGTTTCTCCATTACTTTCTTCCTCGTCCATGTTTAGGTCGAGTTTCTCACAACTGCCAATGAAAAGATTCTCGAGTGATTCATGGAATCTGAAACACTTAGGAAGAGATAGTAAATTGTCACAGTCACCAATTACCAGTGTTCTCAGGAAGGGAAGCATTCTGTACCCATCTTATCACTATCAAACAGAGATTGCAGGTTGTTGCAATCCAAAATAGCCAAGAGCCGGAGCGAATTCAGACATCCCAGACCTTTCTTCGGAAAGCACCTTTCTTGTGTTGTTAGTGTCAAACATCTCAAGCTTACAAGATTTCCAATATCTCGGGGTAATCTTTCGAGGCTAACACAATTTTCGAGGCCTAGTGTTTGCAAAGCCAGTAGCCCACAGATTGTGGTAGGCAATGATTTGAGTTTTCTGTTGTAAGCTACATCTAGGAACCTCAAATGCTTCAAATCTTTAATTGAAGTTGGTAAAACTTTAAAACAAGAATGCTTCAAATCCAGTATCCGTAAGCATCTAAATTCGGAGATGCACTTTTCCACGAATTTCTGACTTCTACGTCCCACTCCAACAATTGTTCTCAAATTCACTAGCTGTAGAAGGAATGCTGGAACTTCATTCTTCATGAAATCATCACCACTGAATTCAATTTGTCGGACCTTCCCTGAAATACCTCTGGTAGTTTCTGTAACAATTGAGGACATAACCCTTGTTACTGACAGCGCAAGATCATGCATAAGGTCATGCAGCTTGAATCTAACTGTGAACAGATCCATTTGAACATCTTCGAAAAAGGATCTTGATGACAAGTCATCGAAGTATTGCTTTCCAATGTCCTCCAGTTCCCATCCAAGATTTCTGCTATTATGGTGAATCAGACCCTGAGCTATCCATACATAAATTAGCTCCATGTGATTGAATACATAGTCTTTCGGAAAGAGTGAACAAATGGAGAAACATTGCTTCAATTCAGATGGGAGCTGATCATAACTCAATTTTAATGCAGGTAGGATGCCAGTTTCTCTCTGTTCTAAATTCCATGTCTCATTATCTCTTACAAGCACCCAATCATACTCGTTGGATTTTGTTCTTAAAAGACTTGCCAAGGTTTTTATGGCCAATGGAACTCCCCTGCACTTTTTCACTATGTCCTTCCCAATTTCTACAAGGTTATGATGTTGCTTCCCTTCTCCAAATACCCACCTGTTAAACAATGTCAGGCTGTCATCAAAGGGGAGGCCTAGCAAGTTGTATGTAGAGGTTGTGCCCATGAGAGAAGCAACTGCTTGACTACGCGTAGTCACAACAATTTTACTTCCGGAGGAACCAACCATCAACAAATCTTTTAACTCGAACCATTTGCTCGGATCTTCATTCCAGACATCATCTAAAATGAGCAAATATCTCTTGGCCCTCAACGTTTCTTGAAGTTGAGCTTGCAATATTTCCATAGCAGCGTTGTTGTTATCCGCGATATTGGTGATACTTCCAATTAGTTTTTTAATGCTGAACTCCTCAGAGACACAAATCCATTTTCTCACTTGAAAATTCCTATGCACTCCATCATCATTGAACACCATTTTAGCTAATGTGGTCTTCCCAATACCACCTATTCCCACTATAGGTATAATTCCAACACAATCCTGATCTTTTGCATCAATTAGAAAATCCTTAATGATTTTCCTATCGATATCTCTACCAACTATGCTTGAATTGGCCAAATACGAGTGTGTTTCCCTTTCCCAAGGTATATCCCTCCTATCTACTACGCCTTGTGCAGCTATCAGATGAAATCTAGCTTTGTCCTCAGCAATTTTGTCTAGCTTTTCTCTTATCTCCTTCATCTTACAAACAATTCTAAAGCGAAATACAAGGGGATTTGACTTACGAAAGAAGTTACATACCTTGTTCTTGATACTTCTTTTGTTCTTGGCTTGCTGCTGCTGCAAGGCTATAATCTCAAATTCATCCAAAATGTCATCCATTTGATGGAGAAGGTCATTTAGTCTATCTAGCCAAACGCTTAGTTGACGATTCTTGGATTTTTGCTCCTCTGCATCCAAGAGAACTGCTTTGATATTTGTGAAATTTTCATTTAGCATTTCTAGCTCCTTTGTTAGGCCACATGCTTTTCCAATTTCTTGCACTACCATGGAGCCTAGCTTCCACAAAACTCTCTCTGCAATGTTGAATACAAACAATTCTGCCATTTATATAATCACTCAGCAAGCCCAATTAATTGGAATGGAAAACAGAAAGAACTCTATATGTGACTGTAAGTGAATGTAACCACTCATGATCTTGTCTGGAACCTCTATATATAGAAAGTAGTGGAACATGATCACATTATGGTGAAGATGCTATAGTGCAAGTCTTCGACGAGTCAACGACTGTTTCCTCTTGTTGATGGAACATGATTTCTTCCCCGTTTGACAAGTCTGTTACAAAATATTGCTCTTATGACTTGATATCAAGAAGTGTCACATCCTGAAAAGTAAAACTGTGTGAACAGAGAAAAACATGACTGGAAGAAATGCTCTAACAATCTGAGAAGCTACTTGGAAATGTCCGAGCTCCCTCACATCCTTGGACACAGCCCATAACAATGAGAAACGACCAGATATTATTTTAAGCATTTCGAAAAACACCTGATGTCCGAAAAACTTTTTTGATTTTTCAATTTTTCAAAATCCACTTTTTTTTTCCATCAAAACGTAAACTATGGCGTTTGGTTGAAAGAAAATCAGACCACAGTTTTCACAAACAAATGCAGGCGCATGTATGTAAACCCTTTGCATAAATTCCTGGCTCCGCCGCTGGATGCAACCAATACTTCACCTAATGCAATTTGACTTAGTGATAGTCTTGTAGTCTATATATTGCTTCTGGTAAGAGTATATTGTACTCCCTCCGTTCATATTAGAAAAAATATTTTATAAAATGTTAGGTCAAAGTTTACATAATTTAAATCACATAAATTGGGACGGATGGGAGCATAATCTTCAGACCTAAGCTAATTTTACTGTTCTGAAATTACTTAAGAATAAAAATTGGGCCCAACATGGAAATTTCATGATAAATCACAATCATAAATTCATTGATTGCACCAAGAAGGTGCCCAAAAATGTACAGAAAAAGAGGACTCTATGTTCCCTTAAACATGTAGAGAATCCAAAAGGTCCACAAAATTTTTTTAGACCTTGGTTGTAATGTAACTCAGACAAGGAATACAACAATTGCAAGACCCTACATTTCATTACATATATTGATCTATGCTTATTTTCAAAGAACTCTTTTAAGTTGTTTCCAGCTCATGCCAAAGCTCTGTACTGCTGCTTTCTATGATGCTTGAAGCGTTCGTGTCAACTCTTCTATCTCCCAGTCAGAAAGATTTCTTCTCAATCCTGAATGTCATCCATCATAGTTTCTGCAGTCTGCAATGGAGGCTTCTCTGTTTTGATGAACTGCACCATAAAAGTCACAGGGAAGGTTGGGGGATTGTAACGATCACGATTAAACATGCACAACCCACAGTTCATTCAAAAACTAGACAAAGCATTGATCTTGGAACTAAACATGAAATCATCAAGGTCATTTTAGTTCCATGTTACTGGGTACTTGAAAGAGTACCGACTCAATGAGCATGCTCCAACTTCAATATTTTCAAACTTGAGAAAACCGTGTAGAAAGCAATGCCATAGTCAGGTGGGAAGGTACGCATGAAGAAGCAACAAAAGAAAGCACGAAACTTAAGAAAAAATTGAAGAGTTAAGATAGGTCACATGGAATAACAATTATATGTCAAGGAAAAAACAATGAAATTTAAACCATCCAACATTGTTACATACAAGTGCCATGTTTGTCATATATAGAAGAGATGAGAGAGGATGCATCAGTCCGCTAATAATACATCACGTAAGCTAATCATATACCGTTGATCAAGACTTTGAGGCTCCATTGATAATAGTATGACTATTCCTTAGCGTGATTCTGGCCAGCGCCTTCATACTGGAATTGCTCTTAATGGATGAAA
This sequence comes from Datura stramonium, assembly GCA_018107945.1. Taxonomy (NCBI): domain Eukaryota; kingdom Viridiplantae; phylum Streptophyta; class Magnoliopsida; order Solanales; family Solanaceae; genus Datura; species Datura stramonium. Next base: position 58,027 of record JACEIK010001038.1, on the reverse strand, counting down.
GAACTGAAACAAACGAGAGAAACATCCACCTCTGAAGCTACGAAGATTAAACAGTATTTTCATTTCATTCCAAATGCCTACAAATCCTTGCTTAAACAGTTCTTTCACTTGTCTTTTCCTTTCCGTTTATAATCTCTTTTAAATTCTGCACCTGATTATAGTGGCACAAGCATAAAGAGCAGAGTTAAGTTGTAAATTTCATTTCCTCATCATCCGTACAATCCAAGTCCTTTATACTAGAATTACGCCGATCAATTGGCCTGTTGTTTAACCTTCTACGTTTCAGTATGCCATCCGACTCCTTCATCAAATTAATGTACTTTTTTCTAACTTTTGCTAATGGATGTTCCTCGATAGACCCTCTATCACAGTAAGCTTCTTTTAGTATTGCGGTGCAAGTCTTGTTCATCAATGACAAATTAAAGATATGAGGATGCCTCTCGAATGCCTTGTGAACTTTTTGCGGTAACCCCAAGTATTTTCTAAGACACAAAAGCTTCTTTCTTTCGGCAGCATGCTCGACAAACAAACTAAGCAACTCATGAAGCACACCCACCACTCGCTTTTCCGCTATATCACTATTTGGATCCAAACCTGAATAATCGTCATAGGGTGAAACATATGGAAACCTCTGAAACTCATCAAACCAGTCTGCAATCTTTCTTTTAAGCCTCATTCCCTTTGATGGAAACAGTGGAAATTCTATTGCCTCACCCTCCATACCACTATACACTCCCCTCCTCGTTGCATTCCTCTGCATCACTGATAAAAACCTTTCACTTCCATCAACATTAACAGCCAGCCCTTTTAATCCATCTTCCATTTCTACAACTCTGAAACACCCATCAAGATTGTCTTCCGGTTTCCTTAAGAATTCGTCAGGTAACCCCAAATACCATTGCAGACCCTGAATTATCTTTAGAGGAAGCATCTGTTCCTTGCCAGTCATCAGTATCAACTTCTTCAGCCTCAAAATGATATCATCCTTAGATTTTACATACACCTCTCTCTCCTCTCTATCAAGCTCAACAGCCCTCTGGGTCAGCTTAAACCAAGGCAAATTGTAGTTAGGGCCAGTAAATTCCTCAAAAACAGATGGGTACAACCTTAAGAACCTGGCAACCTTAATGGGTATTCCTAACTCTAAGCCTTTCTTTGAAATAGAAGAAATGGGGATGCAATAATCATCAGGCGAAGAGGAGACTATGCAGTTCTTAAGAGCAATTACAGGCTTGAGTTGAACTGATCTGTGAATGGTATCAATGGAGTCAAAAAAAGAGTCTTTCTTCCATTTCATGTACACATCTACATAGGTCTGCCTCTGGGTGTATGAGCAGGGAAGTGGGTGGCTGGAAAAGAGGACTTCATGCAAGAGACACAAAGAGTTCTTGCTTCTCCTGGCGATCATTGCCATCATGTGTTTCTGTGCGGTTTGACTCTGGTTTTCAGGTCTTGGGAGAGGCAGTGGGTTGATATTCAATTGAAAATAAACACACACTGCGTTATATATACTAGTTGCTGTTGGCCCATGCTCTAAGCCCAAAACTAAGAAGCAATATGCAGTTTAAAGGAGCTGGAAAGCAGCAATCTCTTTTCTGTTAGTGGCAAGCTAACACTCTCAAGGGATAGCTGGTTAATGCACTTTACTAGTCACCTGGAATTTTGGACACCACTATATTATACTGGCTGCCTCACCTTTTTGCACCTATCCTTCTTGTTGATGAGCTTGAACTATGGAAATGGCTGAACCCGTACGTACATCTACTGTAAGGCAAAAGAACCTGAAAATATTACCCAACATGAGGCTATTGTTTTGGAGGAATAACTTCTAAGCATATAGAAGCAATCAGTGTTTAAACAAGTTTAAAGCGCCAACTGATCAGAAATACAGTTTGTTCATTGATGTACAAAGAATTTCAAACGATAATCTCACGCTTTCAATTTCAAATACCAACTACAGAGAAACAGAGTATAGAGAATCGGAGAAACAATCCAACATCAACAGATGCTAAAAAAACCAACTAAAAGACGCAAACTTTATGAAACAAGATTTACCGTTGCATAGCATAAGCTGTAGTCCATATAATACAAATTTTTAGTATTATCACACAATTCCTCAATGTTCTAATGCTAACTACTAAGAAACAGAACCCCAGTCCATAAAAATTCAGAAACAATCCAAAGCCATCAATGGAAGCTCAAAAACCAACTAAAAGACACAAACTTTATGAAAAAAGATTTATCATTGCATAGCCTAAGCTGCACACCATATTCTAAGAATTTTTCCAGTACAATATCACACAATTCCTCAATGTTTAAATGCTTATTCTACTAATAAACAGAAACCCAGTTCACAGACAGACAGACAGAAAAACAATCCAAAACCATAAATGGAAGCTCAAAGACACTAACTTTATGGAAACAATTAGCACATACACATAGACATAATCCCAATAGAACTTACCGGTCACCGGCGAATTTCGAGGCAGGTGAGATAAAAAGCGACGACGTATGGACTATAGAGGCAGAGCTGAAGAAGGCGAGAAGCCTAAGAGAGCAAAGGAACTCCGGGCTGGACATTTTTTTCATGGGCTGGACTTGAATTGTACAACTTTGTACACGCCAGCTTGCTCCAGCCTACATCATATGAATCATATATTGGGTCCAGGCCCAAGTCACAGCTCCTACTTTCAAGTCTAAGTTTTTGCACGGATTAGTCCTTTTTCGGGTGGTCTTTAATTTTTATATATATTTACTCTTTTAATCAAAGTTTATGGGTCAAAGTATCCTTATAACCTAATTTTACAAGGCATAAGTTCCGTAGAAATTAAGTTTATCCGGTATAAGTTCCATAGGAATAAGTTATGTCTCTTAGGGGTCGTTTGGTAGGATGTATAAAAATAAAGTTAAATAGAGTGCACTAGTGATACTGACATTAGTAATACTGAGATTATGTCTACAAAAATATTTGTTTATAAAAATACCCTCCACAAATAAGATAAAAAGAACGTGCAAAAGATTTTGAGGGTCAATTGTATCTTTAACCATTCTTATGCATGAATTAAAACTCATTGCATTACTAATACCACAGTTTTTCATGTGTTAGTTATACATAGTCTAATATCAAATAGTGGCATTAGTTATACATAGGTTGAACAAGTATACCAAATAAAGTATTATTAATATACAAAAGTTATGCATGCATTTTTTTGATGCATATTTTTTTTTTGATGCATCGTATCTAACGATCTCTTACAGCATAACTTTGTGAGTTCTAAAACTGAACTTATGCCTCTATTAGCATAAGTTCTGTAGGAACTAATGTTATGTCCTATGGTTCTGAACTGAACTTATGCTTCTATTAGCATAAGTGCTCTAGGAATTAAACGGTATCACTTATTTTATATTATAATACGAAAATATAAACTTATACTAGCTGTTTTTTTAGTCAAAGATATTATTGATCATTTTTTTAAAATTTAAAATATTAAAAGAGAAAAAATTTAAAGAATAAAAATTAAATATAAGTTCATCACCCCAAACTCAATTTTTGTAATTGAAATTCAACTCAACTCCTTCAAACTTACAAATAATTTAATTTTTAATGGACAAACAAATCCTAAAATGGTGGAAATTGGCTACGGAGTGAAATTAACTTCTTTCAAGTCCCATAACTTCCGTCCTTGGTTGCTCTATTCAATGGCGAAAATAGCGCAGAAATTAGGTTAACGACGTTGAACTTCCCCGTTTCCACAGTGTAACTACTTTTCTAAAGGCATCAAATAGCTTTAATTTTCGACAAATTAAAGAAGAAAGAAGCAGAAAAAGATTATCGACCGGACAATTCTGCTCTTCATTCATCTTCATCGCAGTAAGGTTGTTCTGATGATTTGCTGTGTTTTTTTTGTTTTTTTTATGTGTGTGTGTGTGTCACATTTGAGGAAATAATAGTATTGGGCATGGAAGTTATTTGCTTCTTTACATGAAGACGAATTCAAAATTTGAACTTGATGAGTTTAATTACTATATGATTTTTAGCCCAGAACTCATCAGTCATCATACACTTTTGATTTATGAATTCACATTTGATTGGGGTGGTGACATCACCTTGCACAAACACTCTACTGGTTGAAAAGTAACCTTGTTTTTGCTTGTTGGCGAAGAAAAAAACACTTATCAGAACTAAACTTGAGTAATGATTTTTGTTAAGACATCTTTGTCTGTGTATATGTTTCTTTCCTGTTTCCATTGTTTTCTACTACTGACTAGTTTCTATTGCAAAAATAATGATATTATCAGTTATGCTTTAACATAAGTCTAATGTGGCTGTAGTCTTTAGCTTCTTGTGTTAGTACTGCAATCCATTAGATGTCATCTATGTTGCTCGGAATCTTCAAAAATGCTACTGATTGTGTGTCAGACCCTCTAAAAGCTATGCATTTTTGCACGATCCTATACGGGTGCAGTAATATTTTTGTAGGGTCTGAACAACATAGGATGTCATGAACTCATGTTGAGTTCTCTTTGCTAAATGGAGCTACAAAACCAGTCCTCAAGGATTCTATTTGAGTCTTATTGGGTTTTTTGTCATGTTGCAGTTGTTGGAGTTTGACAATATGGCATTGAAGTACATTGTTGGTTCTGTTGTGGCATCATTTGCGTTTGCGTACGTTTGTGACACTGCTACTTCTGATCATAAGTTGTTTGGAGGCAAGTTTTGATTCCTTTGTTTAGCCCTTTAATCTCAGAATTGCTTGTGCCATGATTTATACTCCCTCCATTTCAAAATAAGTGGTGTTTTAGCCTTTTGATTTTGTTTCAAAATAAGTGGTGTTTTACATAATCAAGAAGACATTAATGATGTTCTTCCAATTTTACCCTTATTTAAATGGAGAGAGTTTTACATAGTTAAAAAAATATTAAAGAATTATGTTTTTTTCAAGATATTTATTAGGGGTAAGTGGGTAAAAATACATTTTTCTTTCTAGAAATGAGTAGTTTTCTTAAAGGGTATGCCCAAACTAAAAACACAACTTATGTTGAAACGGAGGGAGTATGCCAGTAGAAAATGTGAAGAACTTCTAGTTCTAGAGAAACCAATTTCCTATAATAATGATCCAAGACGGGCTTTAAATGGAGCGATATGCGTGAACATTGAAAATTTATACAGCAGAATCCACGTCACTTGGGATTGTGAGAACGGTAGTTAATATTTTCGTAGTGGGCTGGTTCCTAGGTGTACCTTTGTTACTTCATGATATAATCATGGATTGGCCAGATTGGCCAGTTCTTATTTGGAAGGTTGCAATTTCTTACCTGCCATTGTTTTCTACTCCTACTAATAGTTAAGCACATTCGTTATTGTTATTATGGGGTTCTAAAGTTCTTCTCTATTTACAGTAACTTGTGGTATTTAAAACAGGTACTACCCCAAAGACTGTTGCTACCGATGAATGGTGGAAAGAGACGGACAAAAAATTCCAAGCGTGGCCTCGTACTGCTGGTCCTCCAGTTGTCATGAACCCCATCAGACACCAAAATTATATAGTCAAGTCTTGATTGAAAAGTTTCATCTACTCCGTCTTTGTTCTGCTAGATTTGTTTCGAATAGAACCATTTTCTTTTTCAGTTTGAGCTAGGATATGATCTGGTGCTGGATTCACAAGATTGTCGAGCCCCCAGTATCCTTTTTAGATACAATTTTATAGTTAGATTGTAATAAATGTTTCTTCAGTTTGTGCTACATATATATGATTGATGAATTGTGAAAGATTATGATCTACTAGGCTCATACTAGTTGCTTATGTTTTGGCTTTTCTTTTTGATTTAAAATACTTGGCTCTCTGCTAAACGCAGCTTCAATATATGGTATGGTGTAAACACAGGGTGCAGCGGTGGTGCACTAAACTCCCGCTATGCCCGTCTAGGGAAGGGCTGAACCACAAAGGTCTATTACCCTGGATTTCTGCAAGTAACTATTTTCACAGCTCGAACCTATGACCTCCTAATCACATGGCAGCAACTTTACCGGTTACGCCAGGGCTTCCCTTCTCTTATGTGTGAATATCAGGGGAAAAAAATTAGACATTAAATCCAAGCTAAAACTATTGATTATTAGATGTTCATCTACCCAAGAGATAAACACATAAAAACAAGAGTAAATTGAATTTTTCTTGCTATTAAGAAGAATAAAACTATGAATATTTTACTCTTTGAAGTATAAATTACTAAACAAACCAGCATCCACGGCAAAGAACTAATTAGTCCAAATCACAATATTTGGCAAGGCAAACTGAGAAAAACTAATGCTCTTTTCATACCAATACATCTAATCAATGAAAGATTGATCACCTTGAGGCAAATGCATATTCAAGAATCTATATATACCAGAATCTCCAAAGGAATATATACACCATTAATTGCTTACATCTTACAATATTTCTCTTAGTTGAAAGTATCTGTTTAATCTTTTCATTATGGCTGCATTACTTGATATGAAGTTCCTAATTCTTTTTTTGGTGATTCTTGGAATATGGGTGTCTCAAAGTACAGCGCGTTCACTTCCTGAAGAATCCATGATGCAAAAATATGAGCGATGGATGATTGAATATGGACGTGTGTACAGAACCAACGCTGAAAAAGAGAGTCGTTTCAAGATATTCAAAGAGAATGCAGAGCGCATTGAAGCTTTCAATGATGCAGCAAACCAGCCTTATAAGTTGGGAATCAATGCATTTGCAGACTTAACTAATGAGGAATTTCGAGCTGCTCGAAATGGCTTGAAGGTTCCATTCTGTGAACCAAAAATTACCTCATTCAGATATGAAAATGTGACTGCAGTTCCAACAACTATAGATTGGAGAACTAAAGGTGCAGTCACACCTATTAAGGATCAAGGACAATGTGGTAAGGTGTCTAGTAACTCTTAAGGATTTAAGTCATATACACTGACAGTATAAAGATTCTTCATGTTATTAATGTATTTGACATGTGATAGTCGGTTAATACCATTTTTACCAAGTTACCTATTAATGCACATTAGTCTAGAAATTTACCAGTAATTACCTTATAGGTGACATTCAGTGCATATAGCTTAAACTCTTCTTGAACGGCTTTTTCTTGATCTCCTCTAACATTTCTATTACAAATAGGGAGTTGTTGGGCATTTTCTGCAATAGCAGCAACAGAGGGGATTACTGAACTCTCAACAGGAAAGTTGATCTCTCTATCAGAACAAGAACTGGTGGATTGTGACAGAACGAGTGAAGATCAAGGATGTGAAGGTGGTTACATGGAAGACGCGTTCGAATTCATAGTGAAAAACAAAGGCATAACCACTGAAAAAACTTATCCATACAAAGCAGCTGATGGAAGTTGCAACACGAAAAAGGAATCTCACCCTGCAGCCTATATCAAAGGCTACGAAAAAGTACCCAAAAACAACGAGAAAGCGCTTCTCAACGCTGTGGCAAATCAGCCCGTTTCAGTGTCCATCGATGCTGGTGACTTCTCGTTCCAATTCTACTCGAGTGGAGTTTTTACAGGCGCATGTGGAACTGAGTTAGACCATGGCGTTACAGCAGTTGGATACGGAAAAGCTGAAGATGGGACTAAATATTGGTTGATCAAGAACTCTTGGGGTACTAGTTGGGGCGAAAACGGATACATAAGAATGGAAAGGGACATTGATGCTAAAGAAGGACTATGTGGGATTGCCATGGATGCTTCTTATCCAACTGCTTAACTATATAGAATATGTATAGCCAAATCAAAAGCTTTATGTTAATTATTACTGATGAAATGTTAAGTTGTGTGTTACATTTTACTTGATTATGTAAATGTACTAAAGAAGCATGTAATCAGACTTTTTATGTATATATGCCCAAAGCTGCTTCAAGCTTCATTTTCTGTGTATCAACTTATGTTAATGAATTGGGAGAAAAAACTATAGTATTATGAATTAGGTACATAGTTCTGTTTGTGCCAGTGTGTAAATGAGCCAGGTCTGTTTTCTTTTTTCAAGTGAAATTCCTAAATTATAGTCCCCAATATGTGTTTCATGAGTTGCAACAAGACCAAAACATTGAACAAGTGATGTTGCAATAACAGACAAAAGAATATTAGTTGTACAATTCAGGCCTATTCTCATTCTTGGTTTACTCATTGGCCCCTCATGTTGTGTTGCCAATGCTTGAGATGTCCCACATTAGTTCAGAAAATGACTTATTATCTTCTTATATAATTTTGAATCATCCTCACCTCATGAGCTAATTTTCGGATTGATATTGACCCAAGAACAAATTTTAACATGTTGTTGGAGCAGAGAAATCCTAGTTCCAGACTTTCCGCCATCTATTATCCAAAAAAACTTTCATGTGTTTGATCCATGAAAAAAAAAATCAAGCACACATTCAAGAGGCTTGTTGAATATATAATTAAGTAAATAAAAGTGTTTTATCTCTGACAACTTAAACTTTTTAAACTAGACAATCACACATTTCTGACCAAAGTTATTTGGAGAAATAATAAAGAAAAGACAGTAGGTGAAAACAGGAATATCCAAATCCATAAAAAGCAGTGTTTTGGAATGTGAACTGAAGACCAAAAGTGAAGTCTTTCTTTAAAATTCTTCTTTGACTTTTGTGGTCAACATTTGCCTACAATTATTATTTGACTGCTCTTTATATACCATATCTTCTTGCCTCAGTCATAGCTCTGTATAGCTTCAAGTGATTAATGCATACTCTTTGCTAATGGCATTCTTGTATAGCTTACTTCCCAAAACCAAGCTAATATTTCAAAGCTCCAAGCCTTGTCTGCTCAAGACCATTGCCATGTGAGTTAACATCTAACACCTAGTCTTTTTTTTCTTCCACATCATGCAATTGTTCTGTTGTCAATTGTCATTTATCCTTCTTTCTTCTTTGTTATTTTTGTAACTGTAGTGTCTATGCCAGCTTGCACGTATGTTGGTTGATTCCATGGGCTATCAAGTTAAAGTAACTTGTAACAGAATGTAACTATATGTGGTAGCATTGTTTTATACTTGCCACTAAAATACACTAATAATGTAAAAGTTCTTTACACTGTAGGTATATACAAGTTAAATTCTTATTCGAAATGCATGAAGACATGCGAGATTCTTCGATTTTTAAGTTCTCTTATTCTGGAATTTGTTGGAAATTGTGTGTTTGATTTGCAGAAGATGCATAAACACGAGTGCAAGGAAGCCACCAAGACCAATAGTAGAAACTAAACCACCACAAAACAACATAGTTCTTGATCAAAACAAGGACATAAAAGAGACTCCAGTGACAGAGGAGAAGGATAACAGAAAGCTCCAAAACAATAATTCCATGGTCAAGACAAACTAGGAACCTTGCTAAAGAAAATATTATCTGGCTTTAGTTCTTGATCTAAAGCGCCATTTGACGCTTTAGATATATGTTGTTTATTTATCTGGCATTTTATTTGACTAGAAATCCTTGTATTGGAAGTTCAAAGTTCTTGTGGCACTTAGACATACAGATGAACAGCCAAGAATTCATTTCCTAGCAAAGATTCAGACTCCCCCCACCCTTCTCTTTTCACGAGAACCACGCGAAACTGGAAAGAAAAGAAAAGGCAGAGGAAAAGAAGACCTCAAAGAAATGGTTATTATCCTCAGTAACCCACAACTAGACTTCATGACTTTGTCTGAATTGTGCCATAAAAGAGACAACCAGAAAGATCATAGAAAATTGCAATTTAACAGCTATTTAGTTTAGCTTTGAATGAACTACACCAATTTTACACAAGGTTAAATAGTGTATTGTCTGAACAATATAGTCACATTTCAATTGTTGCAGGGAAAAATGCATAATACATAAAAAAAAAACATTCAAACTTGGCTTCAACTGGCAATTAAGCACTCAAACTTTGAGAATGTACATCTAGGCACCTCAACTTGATTTCACTGTGCCAATTAAGCACTCCAACTTAAGAGATGATCATCTAGGCACCTCATATGCCACGTCAGCATAATGTGCCTACAAGACATAGTGGGGACTAGTTGGAGGGCTTAGTTGTCAGTTGAGACCAAGTTGAGGTGCCTANTGGGGACTAGTTGGAGTGCTTAGTTGTCAGTTGAGACCAAGTTGAGGTGCCTAGATGTGCACTCTCAAAGTTTGAGTGCTTAATTGTCAGTTGAGGCCAAGTTTAAAGGTCTATTTAAACTATTTACGTATTATGCCGAAAAAAAATTGATGAGCTTCCGAAACCGATAGTTGTCTCAAGACTCTATACGAAAAAGAGATGTTCTTTAAGTAGAAAATTAGATCAGATGCGCAAGGAAGATGAAGGAAATTCTTTATAGAAGAGCATGCTTTATTAACTGGAAGTGTCTGCGGCTTACAAACTCAGAAAGATAATATCTATCCACGACTCCTGCTTGACTAAGGATTAGGAAAATACCAGAAAAGTAATAACCAAATCAGAAAAAATAGTAACCTAACAAAGACTCTTTCAACTCACAGTAAATAACTTATCCTAAGCAAGTGAACTTAAAAACATAGACTCAAGTTTATAATGGAAGAAAGAGAAGCTTTTGCTATCGAGGAAGGGTTGCATCAATCAATTGTGATTAAACTCCCTTCAGGTGCGCCAGATTTGAGGGACTTAAGGACGCTGCTGCCGAAATATGTCAGAATCAAAGGATCATTGTCTAGTTGGTTCACTGGCACCGCGACAACTCCTGCTTATAAGGTGTGATCAATAATGAAAGAAGAATTTAGAACCACATGGGGATTCAAAATTTTAAAGTTTATAGAATCCTAAAGTGACCTCAAGAGATATTAAAGGCTACGAAAAAGTACCTAAAAACAACTAGAAAACGTTGTGGCAAATCAGCCCGTTTCAGTGTCCATTGATGCTAGTGACTTCTCGTTCCAATTCTACACGAGTGGTGTTTATACAGACGCGTGTGGAACTGAGTTAGATCTATGAACGCTTGGAGAGTTGATGAAAAAGTTTTGTTTATTAATAACGAGAAATAACTCTTTAAATAGAGTTTACAATAAAGAGCTAGATTCTTAGCTAAACACAACTGAGGTATCCTACTTAAATAATAAACTAAAATATAAATGATAAACCAAATATACTCAAACTAAACTAACTAATCCTAAACTGATTGAAACTCGGAAGCCTTACGGTTATACACTAATACGCCCCCTCAAGTTAGGCTATGGGAAACTAAGCCTAACTTGAATAGATTGCGATCAAAGGCTGGCTTAGGCAGCGGCTTGGTGAGTGTGTCAGCAATTTGGTCAGCACTGTGTATATGAACAACACGAACCTTGTTAGTTGTAACATAATGACGAACAAAGTGGAAGTCAATGGCGGCATGTTTGGCTTTGCTATGGAGAACCGTATTTTTTGTTACACCCCGTAAATTCTTGACATGTAGATGGCTTATTCGCGTATTGGTTAAGAGTTTTAGAATGCCATACGTGCGAGAAAAGGGCCCGGGGAGAGACTGAAAAAGCGCCAAGTCGGCGCGTCGCAAGGCAAATGCGACTTATATAAATCGCATTCGACGAATGCGACTTAAAGGTCCCAAGAATAAAAGGGCCTCCCACTTCGATTTTTAATCATTTACTCACTCTAGAAATTCCCGAGAAACGAACCCAGAGAAGAACGAGAGGACACGAGGAGATTCAACAAAATTTCATCAGTTTACGCTATTAAGCAGCAGTCCAAACTCGAATTAATCTGTGGGTAGTAGTATTAAGCTGCGGGAGCATTCTGCGGAGTTAGTTTCGTGAAATTCGGCCGGTCAATCGTCCCTCACAGAGGCTAAAGGTAAGTGGAATTGCTCCAAATTAGTGTCAATATACTCCTAGCCCTAAGTAGCATTTCTCCTTGGACTTCAGAAATAGCGAGTTTTCGACCGTTTTCGATAAGCCTAAAGTTTGGGCTATATATATATTAAAGTGATATTTCCTTCCAGGGATATTAGCGTATTCGATTCTAAGTGATATATATGAATGCGGTTGGAAGAAATAGCGAGGAAATCACCCGGCCGAGCTACGCCCGGTTAATTAGGAAATTCGACGAAGGTATAAAAGCTGGATTTCCTTCGGCAAGTTATTAATCCGGTATAGCAAATAAAACGTGAACTATGAAGAAAAGAATTCGAAGTCGAGGTGAGTCCGGTATGCATCTAGCAAGCATGTTTTATAATATTATGATATATTCGGAATAAAAGTTAGTAAAAGCAATATCGGACGGTCGGATAATATTTCGATTATAGTATAGCTCGTATGAGAATCAGTTTAATGCGAAAAGAGATTGAATAGAATATCAAAATATGGATAGCATTTTCGGATCAAACAAGCTTGCTATATGTGATTATTGTTGTTGGGAGACTTGTTTGTGCTATGGGGCACCCTAGAGCTTCCTTGCCACCCCCGGGGTTAATAGTTGTGTCGGCTCGCCGCCGGAGGGCGAAATACGTCACTCAGAGGAGTGGCATGCCTTCCCATGATAGGAAGAAGATGGGATGCGGCATTTCCCATATGAGCGTCGGCATAGCGGTATAACACCTGTCGCGCTTGCGCCCGACGATTTACAATTTACGAATCTACAGTGGTTTACAAAAACACAGGAGTCCTCGGACTCGAGATCTGATTGTAGTCGGGGACGGAAGGCCCAAGTTGCATATTCGGGGGCGATGGGGTGTAAATGTGAATTAGTAGGCGAGTGGAGTGATTTACTTTTGGATGGTTTTGACTCGGGAGGGAATTATATAGATTGTGTGTTGGTTGGCACCTTCAGAAACTTATGAAATTTGGTATAGGTCCTTGTATATTATATATATGTATATACTTGATATCTATTAGGTGATAGACGGTAGGTCGCCATGGCAGCGAGGTATGCTTCTACCTTACCTTGATGCAGATAAGCTTGATTCATGGCCCAGACGATTTCAAATACTTTCTACTACTTAGAATGTCTAGTATTATTTGCTTATATTCGGATTATGTTTAGTTTGCTTTACATACTCGGTACCGGTGAGTAACGGCGCTAGTTTGAAATTGTTGCATTACTTACTGCGGTACCTATAGACAGTCGATCCCTCGTGATCCTAACTTCATTATGATCATAAATCTGTCATCAGGAACTTGATATTCGAGAGGTTTATATCATTTTCTTTTTTTGTATAATACGGGTAGGTGGGGCCACGTCCAGGCCATCTTATATTCTTAGAGGCTTGCGGATTGTGTATATATCTCCACTGTGGTTAGTTGTGCAGGCCGTGTGGGGGCGCGTCGTATGTTTAGTTGTTTATGTTGGCTAGTGTGGGGCCTATCCGATTAATGGTAGTGACCTTGTCGGTCACGTAGGCGGCTAACATTTGTTATATTAATTCGAAAATATCTAGTCGGCATGGTATTTGTCGGCCCTTTATAGGTTTCTTATATTAAAAAAAAAAGATTAAGTTGTTGTTATTTGTTATGCGGTGGCTATAGGCCTAGTCGGCCGGAGAGCTGTGAATTACGGCCGCTATATAGCCGTTGATTACGCGAATCGGAAGTTAGAACCGGCCCGGGCACGGAATGTGCACTTGGGTTCATTAGTACCGGTTCATGTCTAATAGGACACCCGGGTGCGATCCTTACCCCCCAAGGCGGGGCGTGACATTTCTTGGCATTGGCACCAAGGTTGTCGCATTAAATGGTGGGGAGAATCAATGAAATAGGATAATGCAACTCCTTTAAAAGATGTGTGACCCACCGATGATTCGGAAAGGGCATGGGCCATTTGCTCTATATTCATACTTAGTGGAGGAGCGAACAGGTTTTTGCTTCTTCTTTTTTTTTTTTTTTTTTTAGCAACACCGAGGCCTTAGCATAAATAATAAAAACAAAAATATATGCCACATGGAGAGGACATAAACCTTACCTCTATCCTATGGTAGTTTCATAGTCGGCCATCCTACTAAGGATAGCCTTGTCCGATACTAGAATGGGGAACCTAGAAACTATGCACCTACAGGGAGAGGACTCTCTCCAATACATAAAATCTAGGAAAGCAATAAATGAGGAGACTCTCCTTTACAAAAAGACCTATTCAAGAAAAGAAATGAGTACATGCGAAAAGGAAGGCGTCCGGACAAAGGTGGTATAAGAGGCGTCCATACCAAGCTTGGATACACACCCAGCAAGTCCCAACATCTCGGTGGTTGCTTCTTGGAGAGAGCCATTGGTGGGTTGCGACCAAGGAACACTATAGCCGAGAAGTGGAGACTCGATCATTGATGCTCACCACCCCTGTCGGCCTTACGAATATACATACAATTAAAATCATCAATGGGAGTTACTCGGGTCAGGCCCGAATAGTACCACGGAGATAGCGAAGAATCGTTTCACTGACCTTCCGGTGAATGTACGCAGGTGCACACGCATGAATTGAATAATTTGTTATTTGCAAATGCTATATACGGGTCTAGTGAAATATGAATATTGAAGTTTGCCCAAAACTCGTGATAACGAGTGGCGTGGTCAGTTGGAACCATCGGGAGATAGTGAGTTGCTCGGGAAACTCATAGGCGTGTGGACACTACTTTGATCGATCATTAGTTAAATCATTCAAGATGTCGTTGACATAATTTGCTTGTGATAAGAGGTAAATTTTGTCGAGGCTGCGTAATACCTCAATACGAAAAAATGAAGGTTACCCAAATCTTTAATAGAAAATTGAGAGGCAAGTAAGCTTATAACATGATCAACTTGAATGTGTTGGACCCTGTGACAATGTTCGTCCACATAAACCGAGTATGAACATAATTATATAAGCCACGTGGACAAGGAGTGAGGCATCCGACTTTGTTTTGACAAATCCTATGGTCTCAAGTAGCCCGATTGCGCATTGTACCAAGCCGAGGCTTGTTTGAGATCATAGATTGCCTTTCTCGGCTTCTTAGACATAGTTGAGATGGTGTGCATCACCAAATCCCGGAGTTGAGCCATGAATACCTCTTCATCCAGCCGAACCTTGTAGAAAGGCATTGTTGACATCGGGTTGTACGAGATGCCGAGTTATGAAAGAACTTCCATAGAGAGAACTATGCGGCTTGTGGTAGGCTTGACAATGTTGAATGTTGCATGAAAGTAAATACCGGGTCGTTGAGTGAATTCTTTTGCAGCTTGATCGGCCTTATACACCAATACATGGATCCATCGGCATTGCGTTTAATCCTGAAAAGCCACTTACAACAAACAATATTTTTAAGCGGGTCAGGAGGAATAAGTTCCCAAGTATGGTTTTTAATTAAAGCATCAAATTCTTGTTTCATAGCTTCACGCCACTCGGGATGTTTGTGCACATTTGAATGTAGTGGGTGTGATCATTGGATTCAATTGAGCTAGATAATCAAAAAATTGTTTTGGTTTGGAGATATTATTTTGAGACCGAGTAATTTGGGCCGGGATATCGTAGGAGGAAAGTAGAAGGAAGACATATGTTCCACGGTGGGTATGGGATATGTGATT
Organism: Datura stramonium; assembly: GCA_018107945.1. Taxonomy (NCBI): domain Eukaryota; kingdom Viridiplantae; phylum Streptophyta; class Magnoliopsida; order Solanales; family Solanaceae; genus Datura; species Datura stramonium. The sequence continues at coordinate 42,497 of JACEIK010001038.1, read as the reverse complement.
TGGGAATCCATGTTCGGTTGTTGACTTGTGTTTTGTCGATGGTAGTGATAGAGGTTTTATTTGGTAGTAGATGTTATAGTAGTATTTGATGGAGGGTTAGATATAGGGGAGTGCAGGGGGTGGTATTGATTGGAGTGAAGATAATTAATATTGTTTGGATTTATTTTGTGTACTAGTGGAGAATTTATGTTGTTTGGATTTATTTGTGGCCAATGGTGAGTTGGAGAGGGAGATTGGTTTGTAATAGAATTAGTAGTAGTGTGAGTGGGAATTGAAATAGGAGAGGGGAGAGAGAATTGTAGTGAGTATTAGGAGAGGTAGCTGCCGCTGATTGTGGGATTCGAGTTGGTGCGGGGCCCAGGTTAGGGACGGTGTTGGATTTTGGATGGAATCGAGTATCGGGAAGGCAAATACGGAAATAGAGGATTATTAATTTTTGGTAATTCGGGTGAAGCTTGTGGTAACGTCACATGTTCTAATTTAGGTTAGATAGCGTGATTTTAAGTTGAGAAAGTAAAGTTTTGAAGGAAAAAATATTTTCAACAAAACGTACATCGCGAGATAAGTACACTTTAGCGGAAGTTGGGTCATAGCATTGGTGGCCGGTGGTGGGATTGTGGCCAGAGATAGACACATGGGTTGAACTTCGGTTCAACTTGTTTTTAGCATAGAATCAAGTCAAGGGTAGCATAGACAACCAAAAATCCATAAGGAGCTATAGTTAGGTGACTTGTTAAATAGGCTTCAGATGGTGAGTAATTTTCTAGGTGGGAAGCAAGTAGGCGGTTGATGATATAGACAGTGATGACATGCAAAGGACCAAAATTGAAATTGGCGAGACGCTTCATGTAGGAGAGTTTGCATTTATTTCGATGATGTGACGATGTCATCTTTCAGCATAAGTCTGAACTCTTTTTGGGGTGTATGGAGGGCGAGATAGGTGTTCAATACCATGAAGTGAGAGATACGAGTCGGGAATTTTATACTCTCCTCCACCATCTGTATAGAGAGAAAGAATTTTAGTGTTGAAATGTTTTTCCATGAGAGGATAAAAATTTTGAAAGATTGCTTTGACTTCACTTTTATTTTAAGTGTATAAAGCCAAGTGTATTTCGTATAATGATCAATAAAAATACAATAATAGGTTTTTATCGAGGATAAAGTGGTGAGAGTCCCCATAAATCGCTAAAAATAATTTGAAGCGGTTTAGTACTTTGCGCAAGATAGTTGAAAAAATGGATGACGATGAGATTTATTTGATAGCGGGAATTACAATAAGAGTTTATCTCGCTCATTAAATGGTAGCGAGAATTTATTCAAAATAACCTAAGAATTCTAGAGTGCGGGTGACCCAAGCGTTGATGGGATGGTGAAGCGGAGTGGATGAGATTGTCATGTGGGCTTGGGGATGGGCGGGCCACTCATATAGTCTATTGTTAGTCGACCGTGCACGAAGCGGTTTCCACGTCTGTTGATCCTTCACAACAAAGTCAGGGAAAAAATTCAATAGATTTTAAATTGTCTTGACAAAATTTAGAAAGCAGAAAGAAGTTTTTTGTTTAATGGGTGGAGCACACAATGTGTGGGTTAGCTTAAAAACATTATTTGATGTATTTAATTGAGTAGAACCGGTGAGATATGGGAATTTACATTACCATCACCAATGGAGACATCCTCGTTACCATGGTAAAAGGTTGGAGATTGTGTGAGTTAGTAGTGATGTGATGGTTTGCTCAGTCGACTATCCAAGGGTTGGTGGTACACCCATGACTAAGCGACATAGTTGGCTCATTTCAGTGGTGTGAGACTGAGCGGCAAAAGGCAATTGTGTGACCATTCTATTACAAGTTGACAGTGACAAAAGTTTGGTTGGTTTGCCCTTGTGGTGGAGTAGTACGTGGGGAATCCGGCGCAGTCTTTGAGAATTATTACTTTGCTGCGATTATTACGATTGTGTTGGATTTGGTGGGAGTAGCAATCGCAGCCAGTGATAGGATCGAATAGTGCGGTATCTTCATGATGAAGGAAGAGTTCACGATCAGTAATTTTTCAAACGGCTCTTCATAAGAGATTTGAGTATCACGTGTTCGAATTGCGACGGAAGATTTCACGATACTCAGGACCTAGACCACTTGATATTTTGACTATTAGTTACGGGTGGATACAGGGGCACCAGCGGTGCTAACTCATACGAGAGACCAAATGGTCTGAAGATAATAGTCAATGATGGAGCGAGAGTCCTTAGGCTCGGCAAGTTGATCACGGAGGCTAAATATCACGGGTTTGTGATTTGTTTGTATACGTGGTGTGCAGTGCATCCCGAGTGATTTGGATGGTGCGGTGCCCGTGGTGGGAAATAGTGGCTTAGGCATAGGCCACTTGAGAGAATTTTGTATGAGTTGATCTTGGCGGAACCAAGTAAGGAATGCGGATTATTGTGGCATTCGCAATTGTGCGGCGAGGAGGCTGGAGTGGTCAGTGAGATAGCCAAGAGGTTATAGCCATACATAAGCATAGAGGAAGCGAGTTTTCGGGTGGCGAGATTGTATCGACCACTTAGTTTGGTAGGTAGTTGAGGAAGCGATTAAATTGGATGATATTGCCACCGTTGTGTTATCGGCATTGACAACTCTTGGGATTTGTGCCATTATTGTTTGCCATTGTTGGCCATTGATGATAAAATAGCGTTATTGATGATGGAAACGAGAGAAAAAAAATAAATAAATAAATAAATATATATATATATAGGATCGTTCTCGTTGACGTATAGGCTACGACACCGTATGAACGCAGGTTGATGAAAAAGTTATGTTTATTAATGACGAGAAATAACTCTTTAAATAGAGTTTACAATAAAGAGATAGATTCCTAGCTAAAGACAACTGAGATACCCTAATTAAATAATAAACTAAAATATAAAGGATAAACTAAATATATAATAAACTAACTAATCCTAAACTAGTTGAAACTACGAAGCCTTACAGATATCGCTAATAAGATCAATATTTATTTAGCAGTTGGATACAAAAAAATGAAGATGGAACTAAATATTGGTTGATCATGAACTCTTGGGGTACTAGTTGGGGCGAAAAAGGATACATAAGAATGGAAAGGGACATTGATGCAAAAGAAGGACTACGTGGGATTGCCAATGCTTCTTATCCAACTGCTTAAGTACACAAAATATGTATAGCCAAATCCAAAGGCTTTATGTTAATTAATTTACTGATGATATGTTATGTGGTGTGTCATATTTTACTTGAATAAAAGAGATATAACAAGTACTAATGGAAACATCACATAGCATCTTGAGACATCAATCTTAAGAATCTTATAGTCATCAATGGTTGAGTCATATCTCAATCACGAGTACTAGCACCCTCTGCTGGTAATTCCATGATGGGGAAGTACTATTGATTCTCTTGCGGAGACAAGCCATTATGACAGCAGATTTTTTGTTATGTCTCTAGTTTGAAGGACAATCAAGTTTTTGTACATTCTCAACCAGTTGAACCGACCACAAAGAAGAAGAAGAATAGAAGGAAAACATAGTATCCTTATTAATGCAATTAGAAAACAAGTAGGTTTTCAAGTACAATTTGTAAAAGATGAAACATACTGTTCCACAAGACTACTACTATAAGTCGAACATCAGATAGTAGTGACAACAGGTTCGTTCATAATTTAAACTTTAATCCTCCACCAAAATCATCTAAATAACTAGTATACATGACCCAAAATTCACCTTGGCCAACGGCTAACGTCCTAGTCAAACAACGAGTCAGAATTTTCACTAAATGAGATCAAACATAAAATAGTAAACACACGAAAAAAAACTAATGAGATTCATCATACATATTCCAGTGCCCTTGGACACGAGGCGAGAGACTCAAGATTCAAAAACAACGGGAATCACAAAGGCAAATATAATATATTAGTATGTTTTAAGAGGTCCTTTTAAAATATATCATGATTCTTATACATATATATACTAGTGTTTTCGAAGTTAACGGGTGTACATGCACCCACAGCCCACCACGTGGTCCACCTCTACTTGAGCAAGGATGGCTCCACCACTGATCCTAGTTCATATGCAGGAGCCACCTTATGGCAAGGGATGTCAACTGACAATCTTTTGCGGGAAAATGACCTTTGTTAGCTAGATCAAACTTTTAGTTTACATATATATGCTATATGTAGTGACTTCTTATAAGCGCTTGAGTTGATAAAAAGCTCTGTTTATTAACAGAGATAATAACTCTTTCAATAGAGGCATACAATGAAAACTTAGATTCTTAGTTAAAGATGTGAAGTATCATAAATTAATAATTAGCTTGAAATATAAACTAACCAAAACTACTTAGTCTTACGGCTATACGCTAATACAATTCTCTTATTTTTTATGTGTGCATTTTTATACATCTTAACAAAAATTCTGATTTCGCCACCGCCATTTGATATGTCTCCCTCAATATCAGAGGCCAGTCAGATTGTAACACATGGAACTTGTATCCACCATTCACTTGGGCACAGTCAACAGTAAATGGATTTAGCTTAATTTCCCACCTTTTTCTTCTCCTCTGTATTCTGAAGTACCTGGCACTGCACAACAACAACTATCCATGAAACAGATCTTCAAAAGCCAAAGTTTCAAGGAAGAACAAGAAGCTTCAATTCTCACAGGTAAAGCTCCAAATTTCACACATAAGGGTAGAGGTTGGGGAAATAAGGAGAGAGGAATTACAAAGGTGAAAAATGTACTTCTCCGTCGGTGAAAGTTCACGTAATCAATCAATTAAGCTACTAATGTTCCCGATACAGTTACTCATATATATTCTTCCCCAAAAAACAAAAGATGGAAGTTATATATACTTATTGTACCGTTTATTCTACTTATCAATTAATTCCTATTATTGAACTTTTTTAAAGTAATTTAAAAATTATTGTACCATTTATTTTACGTTATCAATTGATGCTTATTGAACTTTCCTTGGTGATCTAATTGCTTAAATTCTAAAAATTATCCAGTATATAAACCTTAATCTATATATATATATATATATATATATATATATATAACAAATACATATATAAAGCTTGAGCAAAAGCATTTCAATTCCCGTGAGCCCCATATATTTAAACTCTATATATCTACTACTAATAGAGACAAATTCAGAATCTGAACTTTGTGAGCTCCACACCCCAACATCAAGATAATATATAATAAATAATTGGATCATGAGTCAAATATTTATGTATATTTAATGAAATTCAGAGCAAAACTACTCAATTATCATGAGTCAGTAGATTAAACTCTATATATCCATCACTAATAGAAATGAGATCCAAGCTTTAAAATTTGTAAAACTCTACCCTGACATCAAGTTAATATACATTAATAATTGAATCATCAATCAAATATTTATACATGTTAGTGAGCGGTCTAAGCAAAACTGCAGATCCCATAAATCATGTGACTCAAACTCTAGATCTACTATTATCAGAGGTGAAACTATGATTTGAAATTTATATATTTAGGCAGCTTTACATGTTGTGATTATAATACAGCAACAACAATAACAAGATACCTCGTGAATCTCACAAGTGAGGTATAAAATGAATAGTGTACGAAAATCTTATTCGCAGAGAACTATGTTAATTATATTAACAATAAACCAAAATCCTAAATTATATCTTCTTTAAAAAAAATTATAAAAAAAAAAGGTGATAAGGTTAGGAACTATTCATTTTCATTTCATGTTGTTGTTTTTCTTCCCATAATTGCACACTTGTTTGGCTACATTTTAAACTGCAGAATGTTGCTCAATTATTAGTTAAGGGGACGCGTGGAAAGTTTAACGGTCGCTATCACGGAGCCCCGTGAAATTGTAGACTTAAGAGAAACGCTCTTATTGGTAAACGTTTGCCACCTAATTTCCCGACAAGACAAACGAGAGAAAGCACTTAACGGCGTTGTGATATATTGACTGTTAGTCATCACGCTTCCAGACAGGAAGCCGTACACACAATGGCAATTTTTCTTTAGAAAATTGGAATTTGTGTGAAGATAAAAGTTAAAGATTCACTATTTGGAAAGGACACGTTTGCCAACTTTCTAATATTGGTAGTGTCAATATTTTTGCCATTATTGTCTTGTCTTTGTTTTTTTGACTATTTTATCCCTTCTTTTGCTTTTACGTTTTTACCCCTGATAAACCTATAAAACTTAAACTTGAACATTTTGTTGAGAAAATAGAGTGAAAGGGGTCGAAAAAAGACATCGCAAAAGAAGTATGCGATTTTTGAGTTTCAAGTAGGGAAAGTGATGGCTAAGGGTGTTTTTATAAACAGGCAGTGATAAATCTCGGACGTAAGAAAGCTTCCTTGCGCCTAATAGTTCGGATATAGACTCAAAAACCCGTGATACTTTAAGTGTGTTTTTCACCCTTCACTCAAAAAATAAGCATGAAGTTTGTTTTTCTAATATGTATCATTCTCTCAATGTCACGAGTTTTACTTTTCTTTTTAATCTATTTAAAAGATAAGTAAGTATGCGCGTCATATCATGCTGCATTACCATTTTATTTGATTGAGCGCTCACACTTACAAAATGATTATCTATACACCTTCCAAACTTTATGCATGTCGTGCTCGGGTATCCACGAGACACAATCGGGGCCAGTTGAAGTATTTAGTTGTAAGTTGAGACCAAGTTGAAATGTCTAGATGTGCACTCTCAAAGTTATTTTATTTGTATCAGTTTTGAGATGAATTTGTTATCTGTTTATGTATTATGTCTTTATGTTTAGTACGTAACTCATAAGTTGTAACATCGCATGTTTAAAACCGCGAAACTTAAAAGGCATTCCCCGATTAATACTTCTTTAGTTTAAGATCATAAGATTCAAAAATAATTCTTCAAGCTCTCTTTTAAATTTTATGTTTAGTCAAATTAATACATGATGAAATAATAGAAATCTTGGGTTCGAGTTCTAGGCGAAGAATGGAGAATTTTTTGGTAGGGAGAGTGTTTTTCGGCCCTTTAATAGATTATATAATAGATATGAATTGGAATTAATCGATTTAGTAAATATCAAATATCAAATGATTAAGATCAATAATTTGTTTAATCATAATTCAAAATTACCGAAAGGAAGTTTTAGTGCAATCGTAAAGTTCCATATATGGAGTGTAACTTATAAAATAATTGAATTGAGTTAGTCATGAAATCATTCAATTGTTTTTGACACTTGGCGTAAAAAAATGCTCCCAGTACCTGGTGCTTTTTATAATTCTTAGGGTTTGGTTTTAAGTTTTGAATTATTAGTATGACATATTAATTAGTGATTAGGATATGGTTGGTAAAATTCATTTTCTCATTTAATAAAGAAAGATTCCCTCAAATTGTTAGTTCACTTTTAATCTCTACCTCTTAACCATTTAGGCATAATTCTCAAAGAATCTTGACAAAATGACCTAGTCATGTTTCTTATCATCTTAATTTCCCACTCGATATTTGATATTTACTTGAAATTAATTACGACTAATTCGAATTCATATTAAAAAGTCATTCCATTTTTAAAAGTAAAACATTTCCAATCAAAAATCGACTCGTATTCAAAACTCATAAAACTCAACACCTCTAACTAAAAATAAATTAAAAGAGTACTTCTTGATCCATGCATCTGGACAGAAAAGAAGAATATTAAACAACAAGTGGTTTTTAGTAATTTACTATTAGAATAATGGACACGTCACTGTCTTACAGTGGTAATCCTAGATTGTGTTTTATTGTTTAAAATTTGTTCACACATCACTTTCTTATCTTCTCTTCTTTGATTCTCTCTTTCAATTATATATATATATATATAATTAAATAACTTTCTAAATTATTTAATTAGAAGTTGAAGCTAAGGAGCATGTTTTAAGATTAATAATATTTAATCTTTATTTATATGGTTGATATAATATTTCCACAAACAGAAAGCTTATCATTATCATATATATTGTGTCTCTCCCAATCAATTATCTCATGTGAGTTTTCTTTAATTTTCCTCTTAATTATTTTCTTAATCAAGAAAGTTATGGATTGTTATTATCTGTCCAAAATTTAGTCTTACTAGCATCATTTTCTTGATTCATTTTATTACATTCTTTTGGTTTGATGTGGGAAGAATTTTAGCATTAATTTAATTATTGATTGTGTGTCTATGCAACCATATATAGATGTTAATTTTTGGTGGTGATTTTTATATATATATATATATATATATCATTAGTGATATATAATTATAATAGAAAAAGAAATTTACGCGGGTGTCCTGTTAATTCTTGATTCCGTTAGAAAAAAAATTGTGCAAATATGTATATATATTTGTCGGAATTATCTCTCATCTTCCTTTGTTGATGTTGGTTCTTCTTCTTCATCATCTTTTTCTCTATTAATGGCTGAAAATCCTGACGATCCGTCAAGATCTATGGCCAAATTTTAATAGTTTTTACACAGCATGTTATGATGATCACAATCGGAAGTTTTGGCGATCACCATAACTTATGTTGTTGAGGCAAATCTCTGATAAACTCGTCAAAATTTTGCCCTTGATTCTAGTGAAAATATTATTTTTGGCATAATTTTTTTAAATTTAAATCGTGGCATCAAAAGATCCTGATCACCTTATTTAATAAAGGTTCTTTTTATAACTTTGATTATTTTGCTTTTTATTGGGATAATTTGAGTAACTACTATATATTAATCAGATTCCTGGTAAAGTGAAGAGCAAAAAAAACAAAAAAAAAAAAAAAAAGAAATTTAGGTAGTATAATGAAACTTTATTGAGAAAAAAAAAGTTAGAATAATAAAAAACACAATTAAATTAATTTTTCTTTACGCAGGTGTCACACTTTAATTATCAATTATTCTTTTTTATTAACTAAATTAATTAGTTATTTATTTATTAAAACATATCTCGAAGCGGTAAAAATTGAGTTATTTTAGATTGATAAGTACTTCTTTTTCATTTATGATGGAAATGGGAGGTACTTATGGAGAAGTGCAACGTACAATGTTTCAAAAATCAGGTAACATTGCAACTTTCTGTATATTTTTATCGTTACTTTTAATTTTATTCACTTTAGCGTTTTCCAAAATAAGTGTCGTTTTTAATTTTGAGAGTTAATTTGATTAATTTTGAAGGTAAAGTGGATTAGATCAAAATTAATATTACAGATTTAATATTTAAATATATGAAAGTAATACAAATCTCAATTCTTGTCATGATCTCAATATGATGAACAAATATATTTTAAAATATTGATCAAAATTCATATAGCACAATGGTATATCTCGAAAGCGAAAAGCGACGAGATAATTTGGAACATTGGGAAAGCAAATGATTTTTATTTTATTTTTAAGTGTGAGATAGTGATTGCAAAAGAGAAGGAAAACAAGTATGATGCCTCCAATCATGGTGAATTAACAGCAGCAAATCATCAATTTGATCTCATGGCCCCTTCAATTGTAAGCAATATCTTATCGGAAGCTTGATCTCTCTATCTCTTTTAGATAGGTGTAACATCTACATATAGTACTCTATTCTCTCCTATTTATGATATTACTGAATATATGTAGATTATTGTTATGTGAAATGTGATTGGACTTTGTTATTACCTAATTTTATAAAATTCGAGTTTGTCCATATCCCTATTCAGAAGTACCACAATATTCTGGTGGCAATGTGACTGTTGCTTGTGGTGAGCCAATGGTATGTCCTTCTCATTATGTGATCTCATGTGTTCTCTGTATCGACGGGGTAAAAATATTTATACAATCGGATCCTCATACGCAACTACGCATATTAATAATAAACATCTTCATGTCACACACTTTAATATAGTATCAAAGCCGAGACGAAGAGCGTCATGCGTGTTTCATTCAAGTCTAAAAAGAATTAATCTACACGTGTTTGGTCATGAAAAAAAAAAAAAAAAAAAAAGAATCGGGCCACACGTGAGTGGATGATCAGGGCGTGTTGAAGATATAATTAAGAAAATAAAAGTATTTTGTTTTTAATAATTAAACAGGTAATTAATCAAAGTATAGAAGGATCATCATCATCATCATCTTATTCTCTCCATAATGGAAGAATGATTTGCCAGTTGAAGTGAAGGAAGAGCAATGTATGTAAATGCCAAACAGTACCATGGAATTCTAAGGCAGAAGGAAACTTCGTGCTAAGGCTGTGTTACTGGCAAAGATTGTCAAATCTAGAAGGTATGCTGCACTCTTTCCGTTTCAGACCGTTTATCTTAGTTGCTATTTGCTTTCAGTCAAATGATATTTATCTTTTGTGATATTATTTTTACAGCATTCACTTTTCTTGGTGGTGGTCAATTCAGTTATGCTTGATGGGCTGCTAACTATAGGCAGCCATATATATTTGCTCGAGACTTTCCAAAAATATTATCAAAAATACACTACTTACGAAGAATCCGACATGCATATGTTGATATTTTTGAAGAGTCTTGATCATCATATATAGACTATAGGGGAATGAATGAATACTAGTTGATCACTCAATTACTCAAGTGTTCTTACTAATGATAATTAGAAGATTGCAAATTTACATGAATTTTTTTTAAGCTCCGAATGATGGCCTAGATTGACACGTGCTAGTATTAGGCGTACTGATGAATGATCTGACAAAGGTGAACTCGGGATCTAGAGTCAGTTCGTTCAATAAATTAGTGTATCTTATGATATCCGTACATTTTAAATGTTCCTTTTTTATTTTGCATATGTATGCATTGTTGGACTTAAAAAGTAATGAATAAGTTGAACCCATAGAGATCCACAACCCTAAAATTGTCTATAATTTGCTTTAACTCTTGAGATACAAAATTTCTGCATCAATCTTTTAGCTAGTAATTTGGGAATTTGGAGATATATAGTAAAATGTCAGGTGATTAATGATTGTCTTTTTGTTTGTTCAAATGTATATATCAAACTCATCTTCATGTATGCATATATAGCTTGAGTCGAAAATAGTAGATCAGTTGAACACACAGAGACAACAGGGGCAAATGATGTTTGTTTTGTTTGTTCAAAATGTATGTATATCAGCCTTATCTACATGAATCGCGGCACCGACATGCAATGACAGGCTAGAGATGGTAGAGGTAGATTTCTCAACACAAAGAAGAAGATCCAACATCCTACTAATACTAACAATACAACTCCAAGTAGTAAAGATGAGTTCATTGGACTCTGATCCTTGTCAAAATTACCTACTGAATGAGTTGAACATGATATTGGATCATCCAACAATAGTAATAGTAATGCTGTTGAGGATTTCCAGTTTCCAAGCTGGAATACATTATACTACAGAAAATCTTCAATTGGGCTGTCATTATCAGTGGAACCTCAATGACAACAACCATTGCAATTGCATGCACCCTGAACATTTCTAGACAGCCAGCTGCGAGACATCTAGTAGTCTTTTGACTTGGTCTTGAATATTAAGTCTCGGTGCTTGAATGATATACTATACCTTAATTTGCTCTTTTTGGGTATTTATGTAGATATCAGTATACCTGCAGTTGTAACTTTATCTGTAATAGTAAACAATATTGTACTAGTAGTATGCTATAAGGTATTGTTAAATTTGTGAAATTTTAATCTTAGATGTAAAAGCAACTACAACATTAAAAAGAGAAAGAGGAAAGCAATATCATGGTGTTTTTTCAAATTACAAGCATCGAGCGACTATAAACATCCTCTCTCTTTATTCAGACCCTTCAAGAGAGAAGTTTTAGTCATCCTTAGAGATATACTTTCTACAGTAGCACAAGTTTTATAACGACAACAAAAATTTGCAAGGAATAAGGATGATACATGATGCTGTTTTCGACCAAATCAGGACCAGAAATAAAATGTAGATCTTGTGAATACAAACAGGAGAAAGAGAAGCAATCGGTTCTTGAAGAATAAATGAATTGAACTTATAGTAGAATTGAACAAAATAGATAGTGGCTGAAAGCATCCTATCCAACAGTGGATGGGAAGGTGACATATTGAGAAACTAATGTAAGATGCATTCGAATCATTGTGCTCCAAGAATGATATCGGGAAGTCAAAATTGTGTTTCTTTCAAGAGGGGGGCTTGAGCCCTCTGCATCGACTTAAAGAAGAAAAACAGCGTTCAATCAGGGTGGTACCCCTAAGTTCTAGGACGTGTGATGTAAACAGCCTGTTGTCACCGTTTACATCGTCAGTCAAAGGATTAATGGCATACATGTTTAGTCCTCTTGTCCGTCTGCTCCTCCTTTGCGCAAAGACAAGTCCAGAGCATACCTGCATCAGACACGCCAGACTTTAGTATTCTCATATGGAATGGATAATCAACTATCTCGAAAAAGAGATTGCTTACATGTTATTTGATGTTGTTTCATGTTCTGCAGCAGTACAGTTGATCAGAAGCTTTTGATCAATCTTTGACACTGGATGTTCGATGGACAGGTCGACTAATTCTGGAACTGCAGTTCAGGAAAGATCAAGAAACCAATAGTGGTGCACAATTGGATGCTTAATAAGACAAGAACTATGGCGTCAAACTATTAAGCACTAACTTACATGTGTCACGAGCAGACTTCACACCTTCTCTTAGACATAAAATGCTCTACATAAATTGAAAGACATAATATGTCATGTTGGTAGATGCCATTATGTTCACTATAAGAATTCTTGTCCGTCATATAAACTTTCTTAACATGTAAAATAGGAAAAGCTGAGGGTTTTAACTTCAGAATTTTTAAATAAATAAAAAAAAAAAACAAGTGAATTACAATATATGGGGCAATAATCACCTTAAGTTTCTCATAACAAGTTTCAAGGGTCACCGTTTGCAAATATGATCAAACAGACCAGATGATTTTCCTTGTTCAAGTTCTGCCCTAGCATTCCGGAGGCAGCTTTTGGATTTGTTCTTCCGATCTCCGTTGCCCTATTCAAGAAAATATCAACGATACTTCTTAAAACTAGACAGCATACAAGATGATAAACTTTGAATTTCTTGATTAGCCCACCTTGCACGAAGACGCTTCTCAAGCTCTTCAAAAGAAGGAGGAGAGATGAAAATGAAAATGGCGTCAAGAGCGCTAGCCCTCACAGACCTTGCTCATGAACATCGATATCAAGGATACATCTCTACACAATCACACAGAACTAAACTGTTTTGAAGGTTTGCAGAGGAAACATCTAATGTAATGCACATGCAAAAATTTGTCCATGATGAGATGCCATTTGTAGATATCTAAGAACTCAGGGCCGGGCCACTGACCAAAATCTTCATTATTTAAAAGAAATGATAGGTAAATACCAGATCCTCATCTTTTGCAGTGTATAACTACTTTTTTCCTTCTTTTAGACAGTGGGAACGGAAAGAGGAAGGTAGTCTGAGAGGGCAGTGCCCAGGGAAGGGTAGACAAAAAAAAATGAAATCTTAGCCATATCCTGAAAATTCGAGCTGCGTAGTAAAAGTTTCCCAGGAAAAATGAAAACTCACTTAGTAGAGTGGTATATCCTAAAAGAACAATGAAGCGGATTAGTTTTCCAAAATCCCTCCATTAAATTAAGAAAGATATTACTTGCCACACAATTCAGCTTCAAAAGAACGTAACTTGCATGAGTTGTGACAGCAAATATATAGTTAGAAACAAATATCTCCTAAATTATAGTACAAAAGCACATCATTCTGGTGTTCAGCTAGTACATAGTGTGAAAATGCCCAATCATGTGTCTCTCTAGAGCTTTGAGATCTAGCAGTTTGACAGATTCCAAAACCTACAGTGGCTAGTCATCTTATTTGGCAAACTATCACAATTTTAACCATTTACTCTCCATTGGATTAGAATTAAAAATTTGGGCATTTATTCTCAGGGAGAATCTAAAAGGCAAAATGAAGCGTTAACCATAGGGGCTATCATCAAAGAGAATTCTTTCTGAGTACCTTTAAGTGCTGTAAACCTTCAAAAAGACACTGTTAACTAAATTATAAAACAGTTGCAGTTTATGGATCGATAACGATAAAAAGAGTACCAATATTTAACGGAATAAATAACATGGAAGCACAAATACCTTGCCAGCATCAGCAACCACCTCAACAGCTTCTACACTTGTTCCATAGAGATTACCATGAACAGAAGCAAACTCAAGGAACTTGCCATCCTTTATCTCTCTCTCCATCACATTGCGGTCAGTAAAATGGTAATGAATCCCATCCTGCTCCTTTTCTCTTGGTGCTCGGGTTGTGTGGCTCACAGAAAATCCGAACATGGATGGAAATTCTTTCATTAGCTCTGATATCAAGGTACCCTTACCAACTCCAGAAGGGCCACTAATGACAATTGGCTTCTCAACATTGCCTAAGACTCCTTTGCTCCAGGCAACCACCTCATTCCCTAAAGTCTTTTCATGTTCTCTAACAAATGGAGTGCCCACCTACAAAATCATGAGAGCATTTTTGGCATAACACGGAGAAGAGGTTTTAGAATTAACTCATTAACTCAAATTATTGTATCCATTATTTCATTTCGACATGATTCAATACATAAAATGATACTGTTATCAATAGATAAGCAGCTTCCAATTAAACCTTTTCAGGCAGAGCAAAAATGAATCATCAGCAAACTCAGCGAGAGACTTTGACATTACAAATCAAAAAGTTAAAAGAGATTAGCATTTGGAAAATGTAGGCATGAGATTTACCAACCTCAAGAAACCAAAAGCATTCACTAGAAGTGGAGTTCCCTCTAACAACTAAAACACAATCATCATTTAAAAGCACAGCGAGTGGTGCTTAGGCGACTTGGGTTTTGTTCCCAACACAATGGGGTTTATCCTGCAAAATTCATTCATACATTTTTAATCCCATCTAATAGCTACAGAGTAACTGTAAACAGTTCCAAGCCTAACTAGAGTACAACAGAAAACTCACCATTCCCTACTAGATTTATCAAGGATTCGAACTCCAATAGTCGACCCCGATTCATGATCAACCCCATCAATCACATACTGATGAAAATAAAGGAGGAAAACATTTTTCATTGACAGTAATAAAAAGAATGGATTGCATTAAATCAGTATATTTGAATCAGCATACTATTTTACCAACAGTGATAGCTGTTTCATTGCCCTTAGTTTTGAATCAACTTCCTTTGGAATATCTCCCAGAAGATTATCAGCAAAAGAAAGCTGGAGCTTCTCACAAGATACCACAGAGTTTAAGAAAAAAAACTTGATCAGAACAATCCATTCAGCACATTTTACCGTTGAGGTCAAGAACAGCTAAACTGTTTAGCCCAAACTAAAAGGTTCAAACTTTCAGCTACTCACCATAGAGATTAAAAACAATCCTTCTATCAAATATTTGAACCTGAGAATGAAAAATACAAATCAAACTACAAACCCCAGATCAAAAAATATGCCATTCGCGTAAAACTGTATTAACCGCCAAAAATAAAACTTCAACAAAAACTTATGAAACCACAAGTTAAAGATCAGGGTCGTTCAAATTTAAACATAGCATCAAAACCCTGTTCATTAAAAATCACAAGTATATATGGAATTCCCCAAAATAAAAAACGACCATAGAAATCAATCTGAACTAGAAAACATGAAAAAGTACCTGATAAACCTGGAAATTATAGCGTAGAAGACTGTTTATCTTTTTTTTCTAATATATTTTGTTAGGGTCAAGAAAGTAACGACTCTGGATGTGGTATTTAACGAGAAATCTTCGAGCTTTTAGAGCAGAAGAGAAGTGGGATCGAGAAAAAGACAGCAACTTTGAATAAGAAGCAGCTGCAAGAAAGGTAATGATGACAACGGATCGGTGAAGGCAAATGGACAAAATGACAAAAATGGCCTCTTACCTGTTTTTCGGTGGTAGCTTCAATTTAGTTTCAAGCAAATGAAGCTAATAAATTTTCATTTGTAATGCGATTTATAAAATTACATTTAAAAAATAAAAAATTAAATTCAATAATATTAAATTTTACAAAAAATCAGGTAGAGTTTTTTCTGTTTTTAAATTTTTTAAATATGATTTACAGAATTTTATAATATATATTTTATGGTTAGTATTTCTTGTACTTGAACTAAAGTACTTCAATACAAAGAAATTTGTAAGGTATTTCTTGTACTCGAAATAAAGTATTTATATACAAAGAGTGTTCCTTTACCTATCCCAATGTTTATACAAGATTGAGATGATAAATTTATCTATTTTAATTGAGAAGCTATATTTATTTATTTAAGTTTAGATGATAATTTATATGATTAAATTATGGAAAAAATTACATAATTAAAGCAAATCTTACTATATATTTACAATATATAATTATATTTTAAAAATTAACAAAAAATAACAAAATAATTACATAAATAGCTTTTCGCATTTATTACCATGTATCGATATTTTCTTTTCTCTCTCCAATCCCACTACCCTAATATTTCTGATTCCTCTCCATCTTTCTGCAATTTTCAATTTTTTCCTCCGTTATTCCCTCACTGATCTTATCGAGTTTTCTCTCTGAATTTTAAAATCTTAGTGATTTTGGGTAAGTTTTTATGATTTAGGATGTATTATTTTAGTTATCTTGATTCCAAATTTCATATAATATCAATTTTACTATGTAGATTTTAGGGTTTTTATCAAGGTTTAATTTTGATTAAAATGGGCTTTTCGACGAATCCCCCTCTTTCTCAGCGTGGCAGTGTGGATACGAAAATTGCAAATCTACTGGAGAAAGCAAAAAAAAGGTTCAAACTTTTTGGTAAGAAGAAGATGCGGAAAATTGTAGATCGTGTGATAATAGCTGGGTGTAGGAGTGTTTCGGAGCCAGAAACACATCGAAATCACGTCGGTAGTAGATCGTGGATACGGTTACAAAGCTTCAAGGTGGAGGTCATCGGTGAAGAGCCACTTAATTTTCAAGGAAGAAATGAGAGAAGAAGATGATTGGAGCCTTGAACTTTAGGTTAAAATAGTATGATACAGACTATTTTTAATCTTTTATTTTGATTTCAAGATGTTTTTGATATATACTTTGTCAATTAGATATATAATGTACAAGAATGATTATTCGATAATAGAATGATAAGACAAATCTTCATCTTGTATCATAGTTATCACTAATTCATGATACATGCTTTGCGTTTTCATATTAACAATGCAATACTAAAATGTATCAATCCATAATAGACTAATAAAGAATGATGTAGACAATGTTCATCTTGTATCGAGTCATCATTCTATGATACAATCTCTTCTCCTTTTTTTTTTCTAGATACAACCAACGACTTGAACAATATCATTTTCATATTAACGATACAATACTAAAATGTATCAATCGATAATAGATTGATAAAGAATGATATAGACAATGCTCATCTTGTATACGAGTTATCACATTCTGGAAACATACTTTGTTTTCATATTAATGATACAATATATTAATATGAGGATAAAACTACTTGGACATTTTATGTTTGAAACATTGATACAACCAAAGAAAATTTAAAAAATTTCTTAACCTACAATGATGATACAACAAATAAAATAAAAAGAATCCCCAAAATATATGATTTCGAGATCTATAGCAGCGTTGGTGGCAAATTACCATCAATTATGCAAATCCGTTGATAGTGTGATTCCGCCATTAAATATGCGGTTTTCATTTAAAATAGCAATGGCGCAAATTTAGGAGAAATTTAAGGGTTTAAAATTTTATTTTAATTTAATTCTAAAGTTTTTTTTATTATATATAAAAAAAAAAAACAAAGATATTTATTGTAATTTTAGTTAATCATTGCTATTTTTGTAATTATTTTACTACTAAGTGCTACTTATACTTAAATTTCTCTTAAATTATTTATTTTGATGTAAACATCGCGATGATTTGTGACCATGTGGCTAGAAAATGTATGGGCTTGATGAGCCATGCAATGGACCTCTATGTCTCCTTTGGCCCAACAAAACCCAATTCACTCTTTCAAAAGCCCTATTGATTATTTTGGGTTTACAAACTTCAGTGTTGTGGGCTATGAAATTGGATGTTGTCAATGGAAGTTCTCACAAAAAGGCATTTTAGCTCAACCATATACTATTTGTTTTATGGTCAGAAAATTTTAAATGTCCTCTTATGTTTAAACATGAATTTGAATTGATATATTGTAAGAGTCTGTTGATCTCTAGTGATTTCCATTGCATGTATTTCTAATTATCCTAAATGAAATGTAACGATATAGGAATTCATATGTAAATATAATATTTATTTAGATAGGTCCGGATGATCCTTTCTCATAGTGTGTATATAATCCTATTTTAACATGGTTTGATATAAAATGAACTTATAATTATAAGAGCATCTTACAGAAATAGTTGTGATTTTGAGCTTTATTAGCATTTTGTAGCTATAGTTTAGATATTTACCATTCGTAACAGCGGATTTTAGTCGCCTAGTCTCTCTCCCTCTCTCTCACTCACCTCCCTCCCTGTTGCTTGGCTCGCTCATATCTCGCTCACCTTTATCTGCTCTTTCTCTCGCTTCTCCATCTCGAGCGTATTCATAATGTTCTATCGAATACAATCTTTACATTTCGATAAATATAGTCCATATGCGTACAAGAGATTAACAAACAATAAATAATATATGGAAATTGTATTTATTATTTTTTACAACTGAGTGATTGTATCCATTCACTCTTTTATTTCACTTCTATTAGTCGCTTTTTGTATCATTTGTATTCATTAGCTCAAGCTTGACTTGTATTCATTCACTTTAGTATCATTTGTATTCGTGGCTCAACTTCACTTGTATCCATTCGCTCTATTGTATCAAGCTTGTTATCGTGTGTATCACTTGTTGGATATAATCCTTAGCGGATACAATCTGTATTCATCCGCTCTAATTTCACTTGTTTTCATTTATTCTTGTATTTGTTTGTATACGCAAGAAAGTCTACGAATTTACAACATCAAGGCGAAAATACATGAATACAGTTGAAAAATAAAAAAATAAAACATAGATAGATAGAGTGAAAGAAGGGCGAGTCGGAAGGCGAGTGGCGAGTAGAGAGAGGGGGAGAGGCGAGACGAGGAGAGAAAGGCAAGCGAGATAGATAGATAGATAGAGTGAGAGAGATTAAGAGATTATATTGGCTAGCTAAATACAAGTGCAGCTAAAATAGTAATTATCTTAAACATTAGCGGCTAATTATGATAAATACATAGCATAAATTTATTGTTCTACGTAAAATTTCCTTATGAAATTGGTTAATCATTATAACCACCAACATATATCTTATTTTGGGCGAAACAGTCTACTAATTCATCAATATGTCTAGAGACCCTACTTGTATGTTGGATCAATATTTAACAGAAAATCTTTGCTCTTGTCTGATTCTTATTTGCAAATTCCATTTATTGCTACCTGCAATGGTCCTTCTGTATTACATTACAATGTATGATTGCATATAATAAATGATCAAGAATACCCCAATTTATAGGTTAGAAATTAATGTTGGATTTGGCATCTTCTGTAATTTAACACTCAATTAATTAACACCCTTTATAGAAAAATTTTATTATATAAAAATTTTGAATTTTTCATTCATGTAAAGTAACTTCTGTCAACTTTATTATAACAACAAACTTTTAAATTTCGACCATCCACATTAGCTATTATTAAAAACAAACAAAAAAATTTTAAAAAATTGTTGAAAATATGAGATTTACGATAAAAAATCCATTAGAAAATCTTCCGGCAATGAATTTACACACATAAGTTAATTTTTAACGACTTCAATTTTGACTTTACTTCAAAGATTGTGTTCTCCCGTCAATCAAGATTGCAATAGACTTTGACCTAATTAATTTACTTATTTTTCTAGAAATATAAATTGAAATAACCATTGGGATAGAGAATTAGTCAATAAGCCAATTGGATGGGAATAATTCAATTATTATAGTATTATTTAAATTTATGTATTTTTTTTGTTTTTTAATTTTTTATTTTTTTAATTATTGAATTTTGAATTACCAAATTAAGCAGCTAATATATATGAAATTAAATTAAGTAACCTAATCACCAATTAATCTATATAAAATACTTCTTTTTGTTTTGAAATTAAAATTTAACGACACACTAAACTCATTATTCAAATCTTAACTTTGTTTTAATTAAAGATACATTTTTCATTACGAAAGTTAGAGAAATTTATTGTCGATCAAATCCACAAAGTCAAATTAAAAAAAAAAGAAAGGAATTATTGTGGTTTACTATTGCTTCCATCAACTTGTATCAAATTTCCTTTTCCTTTTCCGATATTTTTAAGGAAGAAAGTATTTTTCAGTTGATATAATTCAGAAAACATTTTAATTTAATTAAAATAGAAAAATATTATTTGTTCTATGACAATCACGAATAATAGTGCGATATACTCCCTTTATTATTATTTACGATTTATTTTGAAAAAGAAATTAGTAAACGAATTCATAGTCAATTCATGACTAGAGTCAGCAAAATATCACTTTGATGCATATTTACGATGATTATGTATATTATTTTAATATTTATGAATCATAATTGAAAAATTATGTTCAAAGTCAAATCCCCCAAGTTTGACCAATTCAAATACAACCTACAACAAACAGCAGGAAATAACTAAACTACCCTTTCACTTTAAGAAAATGACAATCACAAAAATATGACTATTAATAATAGGAGTTCAAAAAGAAAATACCTTTTATTTATTTATTTTATATATATTCACAATAACTTAACTATAAATATTTTTTATTTATCCTTATGATATACTTTTATAATAACAAAAATGTATGACATATGTAAAATCACACGTCTTGGTACATTTATATGTGATTTTTTTCTATATAATAAATATAATCATGCATATAAAATGAATTAAGATAGAGCGATTATATACCAATAAAGTTATTTTAAAAAATGTTAGGATCCTCAAATAATTAGGTATCATATATAGTAGGACAAAAAGAGTATATTAACTAATGGAGAGTAGGAGAAATTTATCCTATAGTTGGTACAAGGAGAGTTAGTAAAAGGAATCGAGGCTTTAGATTTGTTTATTTGTTTATTCGGTATTCGGTGTTCGTCTGACTAATTTGAATTTGTGTCATATAAGGTTCATTTAAGGAGAAAATGCTCTTTAATGGGATTTTCACATTCAAACTTCGAATTCAAAACCTCAAGTTAAGAGTGAATAGATCTTATTCATTCCATCACAATTCTCGTTGGTATAATTAGATCGCCCTCTTCCTTAATATAACAAATTAATATTTAGCAAAATATAAAAATATGTTTTTCTACTTAAAACGGGGTACCAATTAAAATAAAGTTTAAGAAATAAATCAAAAATATATATATTATTTATTAATTTCCTTCTACAAAGAATGTAACAAGTAATATTATGATTTTATCCCTATTTTATAATTATTTTGTTCCTCAATTCACAAAAAGAATGATCCTTAAAGTATGTAAATAAAAAGGGGGACAAAAACAACTTTTTTTGATATAATAAAATAATGCAAATGTTGCATTGGTTTTAATTACTTTTACATAAAAAAATAAAAGCAAAAATAAATAAAATAAAAATTGGAAACAACAGGAGGAATAATAAAATCAATATTTTTTTTTCACAAAAAAGGCAACATACTTTTATATTACTACTATTATTAATATTAATAAGAGAGGAAGCGGTAACTTTTGTGGTATGTTCTAGAAATGGATATAATTGTCAACATGCATTTATATTGAAATTAAAATTTCCATTTTGAGTTCTTTTTTCAACCCATGGATATGACTTCTAGATTTTTGAAAAGAAAAAAAAGAAGGAAAAGATATGACTTCTAGATGATGAGAAACAATAAATGAGTACAATTGTGTATAAGTAAAATTACAAGAAATTTAATTATGAAATTTTTTGAGAATTTTTAACTAAAATTATTGTTTGGTTTGAGGGATCAAGTGATTATAATTCCAGAATTAAACTCGAGATTAGTTTATCTCATGTTTTATAGAATTTATTTATTTTGGGATTAGCAATTTTGAAATTGTATATCATAATCATGCTATATATATTTACTTTATCTAGTTTAAGCCAAAAATATGCATATTTTATATTATATGTCGTATATCTCATTTTTAGTACGATGAACTAAACATCTAATAATAAAATATATTCACTAAGACCAATTCTCATCATCATTAATTTCAATACTATAATTTGTTTATTATTAATCTCGAACAACTTATTCACTAAGAAATTGATCGTTTGATAGCTAATTTGAAGGTGAGTTATGTAGGATATTAAATTCCGTATAAGTAATATCATGTTTGATAGTTGGTTAGGAGGTATATTTATTTATGTATAAAATTAATATGGTGTTTGGTTTGCAATTAAAAGATCCGCATAATTATTATATATATAAGTTCTAAAAGAAATCATTGTGTTATATGTTGTGAAATAATTAATCATGAATAAGCTAAATACTCACGTAAAATAATATATAAATTTCTCCATAACTAATCACTCCACATTGTTAATACCTACGTGACTCTAACCGATCGCCAAAACGGCTAACCAAACAACCTTGGAAATCAAATGTGTGGAGGAGGAGAGATAGGACTCTTGGTATTGACAAAAGAGATGAGATGGATCACTTTTTGTAAACAAATTACTAATAGCCAATGCTTTTTCACCAATATGCATATGTATTTGTTAGAAAAGATGACATTTTAAAAATAATAATCAAAATATATATCATATTTAAGTTCCCATTTTGTTTATTCCAATGCGGTCTTGATTTGGACAATTTGGGGAAAACCAGAGAGACAAAAAAAGAGCCACAATTACAAGAGTGTTGAAGCAACGTGCATGGGAGGAAGTTTCCATGAAACCATTTTTGACCTTTGCTCTCTCGCTGCTCTTCTCTTGTCTATAATTGGGGTTCTACACGCGTTAAATTCCTGTTCAGATCCTCTTTTTTCATCTACAAACACTTTGATTTTGATTTCTCAAGATCATCACCCCTTTACCGAAACCTCAGGGTTTATTGTTCCTTTATAAGTTTGGAAACCAGATTGGGTTTTGTGAGATCTGTGTTTTTTTTTCTTGCATTAGTATCGGAGTTTTCAGTTCAAGGAACCCCCTTGCTCGTTTTCCTTGATTTCTCTGTAAATCATTTTCCGTGGATCTTGGGTGAAGTTTGACTTGTGTATAGTTGCAATCTTGAGAGGCTCTTTTGGGTTGGAAAAGCTAAGATTTTGATACTCTTTTACTTTTAGGTGAAAATTGGATCCTTACCTGTGAGAATTGAAGCTTCTTTTGTTGTATTAGCTTTTGGGGGAAGTTAAGATCTTGAGACCCTTTTAGCTGAAAGTTTTGAAGAACTTGGCTTTTGAAGATCTGCTTCAATGGGTAATTGTTATTGCAGTACCTAAAACTTCCAGAGACTGAGGAGAAGAAAAGGGGAAAAATAAGCCAAATCCATTTCTGTACGGCTATGCCCATGGGAATGGACACAAGTCCTATGTGTTGGACAATCCAACTGGCTGATATTACAGGCGACTTATGAGCTGGGGCGTGAGCTTGGTCGAGGTGAATTTGGGGTCACATATTTGTCTACTGAAAAAGCAACTGGAGATGTGTACGCTTGTAAATCAATATCCAAGAAAAACTTAGGACTCAGTGGATATCGAGGATGTAAGGAGAGAAGTTGAGATCATGAAGCATTTGCCTAAACATCCTAATATTGTCACCTTAAAGGATACTTATGAGGATGATAATGCAGTCCATATAGTTATGGAGCTGTGAGGTGAGTGAGCTATTTGATAGGATCGTTGCGAGGGGGCATTATACTGAGAGGGCAGCAGCAGCTGTGACTCGCACAATTGTTGAAGTGATTCAGGTGAAGATTTGTTTTTTCTTGTTTTTAATGCTGTGTTCTTCCGTAGTTATTTAATGATTTACTCTTAACAGTGT
The DNA here is from genome assembly GCA_018107945.1 of Datura stramonium. NCBI lineage: Eukaryota > Viridiplantae > Streptophyta > Magnoliopsida > Solanales > Solanaceae > Datura > Datura stramonium. The sequence continues at coordinate 18,421 of JACEIK010001038.1, read as the reverse complement.
TATTTAGATTTGAAATTTCTGTTAGTAGAATGGGAAAATTATCACAACAGCTTAATGACTTTCCATGATTGCCCAATATGCTTTAGGATGCTGAGAGTTCGCTAAAATTAATAAAGGAAGTAGAGATAAGCAGGCATTTCCTCATTTCTCATAGATCTTTTGAGCTCATATCAAGTAAGCTCAAAAGTTGTATTTCCCGATCAGTTGCATGGTGTGACATGCTAACTCAAAGTTGGGGAAAGTGATTTGTGGAGTAATTGGTGTAAGCTTTCTTTGCACCATTTGTCACTCAGAAGACTTTGTGTCTGTTTTCAATAAACGAGGATCAGCTATGTGATACCTGTCAAAGGAAAGATATTAACTGCTTGAAAGATGCAAATTCACCTATATTTTGAATTGCATCTAATCATGGCAGTTAGTTATTCGATATGCACTTACTTCTTTTTTGGGTTACAGATGTGCCATAAGCATGGAGTCATGCATCGTGACCTCAAACCTGAAAACTTCTTGTTTGAAAACAAGAAAGAGACAGCACCACTGAAGGCAATTGATTTTGGTCTCTCAGTATTCTTTAAGCCTGGTAAATTTCCTGATATTTATATCTTGCTGCATTTGAATAATTGAACATTATATTCACTGTTTAACTTGTGTGTGGTGAGCTGAGTGAAGATTAAAGCGAGGTGTGGGAAGTCCATACTACATGGCTCCTGAGGTGCTGAGAGAGACTATGGTCAGAAGTAGATGTGGCAGTGCTGGAAGTAATTCTCTACATCTTGCTGTGTGGTGTTCCACCATTTTGAGCTAGTTAGTTATTGGTGATTCACATTACAAAATGTCTTGCATGTTGCTGTTTTACTGCTGAACAGGTCGACCAATTCTCTAGCCAAGCGCAGCCTGCATCTTATTCTTCTCCCCCTTTTCGCTCTCCATATTACAGTAGTAGGATCATCAACTCTTCTTTTTCTCCTGGGGTGGGGGGAACTAAAGAGACCTACTACTCCTTGACAATTCTATTTGGGAAAAATTGTTGAAACAGAATGCCCAATTATTGTTACATCTTAGAAAGAAGAATGCACTTTTGCCGCCGATTCAAGAACATAAAGGAAATCTACTTCACCAGACTATTTGGTGATGCAAACTCTAACCATATTCTCTTGTTGCTTATATTATTTATTGAGGGAAGGTAATTCTTTCGCACCTACAATCTTGTCCCTGAGGAGCAGTTGTCATAAAATGAGTTTCTTAGAGTAAAAGAGACAAAACTATTAGTAGTGATGATTATATGGAGTATATTTTTGTGTATTGCAGATCTTTTTAAAAAATTTTGACCAGGATACATGGTATTTACCCATGGAAAATGACTTGGTAGATGTATCTTGACTTGCTCCTATTTATCACATTAGTCCTTTCCAAAATAGCCTGCTCCAATCTTATAGCGTTCTTAAATAAGCATTGCTAGTAAAGAAATTTTCTCATTGAGGTTTCTTTGGTATATCAATTGGTGCTCCTAATAATCTGTTTCCAAGCAAATTGTGATTGGAAAATCAATTATACTAGCTCCTTTAGTTTATACTCCATAATAACCATCGGAAGGGAGAATGTTATCTAGCGGTTTTCTTGTTTTATCAATCAACTGTTAGATTCTAGTACTGATTTTGTTATGAGCCGGCATGGTGTTATACTGTTTCTTTTCTATCATCGCAGAAACTGAACAAGGAGTTGCTCAAGCAATCATTCGTTCTGTTGTGAATTTCAAAAGGGACCCTTGGCCTAAGGTCTCCGACAATCAAAGACCTTGTGAAGAAGATGCTTAACCTGATCCTAGCAAAAGAGGCTTACTGCTCAAGAAGTTCTAGGTAAAGCACTGGCTAAAAGAATTCTCTTGATTTACTTTGTATGCCATGTGAAAATTTATTTATTCATTGTCAAAGCAACGGTTTTGCTCTCTGACTGCTTATAGATCATCCCTGGATACAAAAAATGCAAGGAAACCAAGCGTCTCTTTGGGTGAAACAGGTGAAAACAAGGCTCAAGCAATTTTCTATGATGAACAAGCTAAAGAAAAGAGCTTTAAGGAGTGGAATTCAACTCGATTCCAACTCTTTGTAAAATGAGGGAAAGAGATGTTTCTTTTCTTTCTTTCTTTTCTTTCTTTACTGTGAACATTTTTTCTCGTAACGGCTGCTAGTCTTGGTTTTAATTTTCATCAATAAATTGCCTTTCTACCTCTGAGTGATTTGTGAGCATTTGACAGTAGACGAAGTGGCTGGAATAAAGGAGGATTCAATTGATGGATATAGGTAACAAAGGGAAGATTGACATTAACGAGTTGAGAGTTGGGCTGCAGAAACTTGGCCATCAAATTCCGAATCTGATGTGAATTCTTATGGATGTTGTAAGTATTGAATCTGTGTGTTGTACTTGACATTATCCTCTTTTATTACCTAGTTGAATGCTTGAACCATCTCAAAACAATAAAATAAATGAAATAAATCAATATTCTACTGCTGCTGTTAGTTTTCCGGCACCAAGTCAAAATAGTTAAATGGCATATTCCTCAATCTTGATAACTTCCCCTTTCATGCCCCCTTGCGAGGCATCTGGTCTTAGCTACACAAGAATATTAACCACGGCATTATTATGTTACTTTGGAGGAATACAGAAAATTAATCAGTGATATTTTCACAGGGTGATGTTGATAAAGATGGATTTTTTGGATTACGGGAGTTTATGTAGCAATTTCAGTCCACCTAAGAAAGATGGCAAATGAGGAGCACCTGAAGAAGAAGTAGTTTGAATTTTTTTGATAAGAACCAAAAATGGATATATAGAGATTGAGGAGGTTGAGGAGGCCTTAGATGACGAGATTGAAACCAACAGCGAAGAAGTTATCAATGCTATTATGCAAGATGTAGACACTGACAAGGTCAGTAATATACTTATATTCTGTGTGTTCTATGATCTGTTTCCTTGTGTATTTTGCTTATGCTGTTGTTTCTGTGAACCTGGGATTGGGAAAAAGAAATTGACATTGTCATGCATGATTATGTGCTTACGTTCCATTTTCTTGCAGGACGGACGGATAGAGATTCTGATGAATTTTCTACAATGATGAAAGCTGAACAGATTGGAGGAAGGCGTCAAGACATTATTCACGAAAGGCTTGATATAATAGTCTCAGTTTGAAACTAATGAAGAGACGGATCCCTTACAAAAGCTAGTTAAGTAAAGCCAGAGTATGACATCTTGAAGAACTCACCTTTTGGCTTTCTAAATTCTCTTCTTCTTTCCTGTTCAACTATCATTCTGCCCCTTTTTCCAGTTTTATGTGATTTTTCTTCTGGGGTGGATAAATATCCAAGGTCCCCAACATTCATGTGTTCATTGAGTTGTAATCATCTTGTGTTTTGCTTTCTTTTCGTTTGGGCGATCCGAGGATAAAAATGTGAAGGATAGAAAAAGGTGATTATTGTGGTTGTATATAGGTTGGCATGTATGCTTCAATTATTCAGTTATGGAGACCAATTTATAGATCATTTCAGCTTCAAAGTTGTACTCTTCATTCATTCTTTTTACTTGTTAAGGTCTTTGATTTGTCTGCTACATATTCTATATACTTCAGCAGTTGGATAAGAAGCATCCGCTGGCAATCCTACATAGTCCTTCTTTAGCATCAATGTCCCTTTTCATCCCTTGTGTATCCATTCCTAGCCCCAGCTAGTGCCTCGGAAGTTCTTGATCAGCCAATATTTAGTCACATCTTCAGCTTTTCCGGATCCAACTGCTGTAACGCCATGATCTCTCAGTTCCACACGCCCCTGTAAAAACTCCACTCGAGTAGAACTGGAACGAGAAGTCACTAGCATCAATGGATACTGAAACAGGCTGTTTGTTTACCACAGCGTTGAAGCGCCTTTCTCGTTGTTTTGGTACTTTTTTGTACCCTTCGCTATCTTCATCATGATCTTCACTCGTTCTGTCACAGTCCACCAGTTCTTGATCTGATACAGAGATCAACTTTCCTGTTGAGAGTTTGGTAATCCCCTCTGTTGCTGCTATTGCAGAAAATACCCAACAGCTCCCTGTTTGTAATATATAAATGTTAGAGGAGAACAAGAAAAAGTCATTCAAGAAGAGTTTAAGTTACATGCACCGGGTGTACCTATAAGGTATCTTGGTAAATTTTTATGACAAGTGTGCCTTAATAGGTAACTTGGTAAATTTAGTAATTAACCGCTATCACATGTCAAATATATTGTGCGTAAAGAATTATTATCTTTACAGCCGATTATGTATGACTTAAATCCATAGAGTTACTAGACGCTTACCACATTGTCCTTGATCCATGACTCAAATCCCTCCCGAGTTACTAGACGCTTACCACATTGTCCTTGATCCTTAACAGTGTGTACGCACCTTTTGTTCTCAATCCCAGTAGTTGATTCTTCAAGCGTACACGCTGTGGTTGAGACAGCCCATATCCCAAGAAAATGATATATGTTATGTGGTTAACTCTCATAAACGGATGAAATCATGTGCAATTTTTTATCAAAATTTTTATCAAGAGAGTATCTATAATTGAAACACTTTATTAGGAGTTAGAGATCTTCAATTGAAACAAGGCTTAGTTTAGGTATCTAAATGAAATATCGACAAGTTTAAAGAACTAACCATATATTAAGTCAATAATAAAATAAACACCCATACAGGACTCACTTGTTGTAATTGCAGCATTTCTTATATTATCATTTCAAAATCAAATATGCAAAGCACCTCATAATGAAAACACAAATACGACAGTTACACCTATATTTTGAAATTAACACTTAAATCATTCGGTATCTAGTACCTTCTTTGAATCTCGGTGGTGAATTCATATCGCGTAAGGTTCATTAAAAGGAACACTTCCTAGTAGGATATTTCCATTCTTAAGGTTCGATTTTAAAACTTCTAATTACGGGTGGAAAAGATCTTTTCTATTCCACCATTTCTTAAGCGAGATGTTATTTTTAAAGAATTGTTAAGTAGAGCTAGAGTTCAAGGCCACCCATACGAGGTTATTCTTGCAAATAACACTTCCTGTTAGGATATTTCCATTCTTAAGGTTCGATTTAAAACTTCTAATTACGGGTGGAAAAGATCTTTTCTATTACTGCGGATGTTATTTTTAAAAAATTGTTAAAGTAGAGCTAAGAGTTCAAGATACATACAGAGTTATTCTTGCAAATCACCCTGTTGGTGGGAGGCCCAAATGCCTATCCAGCCCATTATTTATTGGTTTAATTGGCCCAACAACTTAGATATGAACCAAAAGTACCAAAAAGTGTGAAAGCAACAAAAATACCCAAAATTTTATTTTGTGGAAGGTGACAATATAACCAGTTCTTTTGAGTCCCATCTTAAAATAATTTCTTTTTTTTTAAAATTTTTTATAAAAAGTGAACAATAAAGTGGGACTTTAATTATTGACCACACACATGGCAACAAATTGGTAATTTTAGTGGCTTCAATCACAAATGAGCTTTGCTATGTTAAATGTTTTGTCGGATTAGTTAAAAGGTTTTGGATTTAGTGGACCATCCATCAATTAAAAAGCCCATCAACCACGTATCCCGGATTTTGGAAATTGGGGCCCATAATTATAATCGCGTTGTTTCTTTCTCGGCGATAAAACTTATTCGTGTTACTTAGTACGGCGGATCTTGATTGTGTTATTACTTAAGTATCAAATTTAGTATTAGAATTCGTTTTAATATGATATTGTTCTTACCAAATTAAGGATACCTTCATGACAACTTTTTTATTGATATATTTGGATATTAGATAGCGACAATAATATATTAAGGTTGATTAATATAGGTAATCAAGTAAAATTATAATCACACGAAAATAACTAATTCTCTATTTTTAATTAAAAAAATCCCTCTCGAGATAGGAGGAATCTAATTAGAATCCATAGGGACCTGAGCAACCACAAAAGACAATGAGTGCATCTTTCGTCTAGTTGGTCTCCTTCTTGGCATCAAAGGTAAAATCGATCTTGTAAAGGCCCTGGCATTACCTTCGGAAAATCTAGGAGGACAGCTCGCCGAACCTATGGTGGACGTCGGTTGGGTTGTCGGCAGTCACGACCATTCAAAGGCATTTTTCCATTAGCTATGTACCAACAAAATCGCGATAAAATAATTACAATTTCGAATCAAAAATCTCGATTCGAATTTTTATAATGGAGAAACTTTTTACAAGGAGCATCTATAATTTTCTTAATATATTTATCGGGCGCGATATAATTTAATTAATATATATATGTCCAAAAAAAAAAAACGTTAGAATTGTAACCAGAAAGGTTTTACCCAATGGAAAAAATACCTTGTGCCGTTATCATTACATGTAACGTTATGGTTTTTGGACGGACAAAAACAAATAAGGCAAATTAATTAAAATAAAATAAAATAAAAAAGTATTTAAATTAAATAAATAATTAAATATCTTCGTTTTTCACGTTACAAGCAAACAATGACCATGATAAAATCGTAATTAATTTATATTATAACATAATAAAAAAAATAACTAATTTTTTTAATTTTTTTAATTTTTTTAATTTTTTTAATTTTTTTAATTTTTTTAATTTTTTTAATTTTTTTATCTTTTTCTTTTGTTATTATGTTTATGTTTTTTTTTGTATTTAAAAATATATATATTGATACGTTCGAGAAAACTCTACTTGAATTCATTTAATTTTTTTTACCGATAAATCTGTGCTCGAAAATAAAATGATATTAGACTACAAATTTTATTACTTTGAGACCATGTGATTCATTCCTCGTGGCAATGTGCTTATTATATATTGTTTTCGTTTTAATTTGTTTATTAATTTAAATTTAAAGAAAAATATTTAAATTAAGAATATTTTAATTTTATTCTCTTAAATAAGATATGTAGAAAATTAAAATAAAAAAATTATAAAAATTTACTTTTTTAAAATCGATTAAAAAAATAAAAATAAATTGAAATAAGAATTAACATGCATGATTTAGTAATTTGATTAATTAGTATACAAGATGATCTCGTTAGCGGATGTTTATATCGACCAAAATAAAAATAAAAATTATGAATTCCTATAATGATTTCGATTCATTAAATTAAATGAATCATATTTTACGTCCACCACTATTTGATTTGGGGTATGTTCGGTATATTTATTAAAATAAATGAATTTTTAATTTTTGAAAATATTTATAAGTAAAAAAATATTATTTTAAAAATATTTATATATGATTACATAAGAGGTGGGAGTGGGATGGCGGGTGTGGGTCGGGAACCATGAGATAGGAAACCAAGATGCATTTACAAGGTAGAAAATGATATAATTGTGAAGAATATATTCATAAAACTTATTTTTTCTACTAAAAAGGTTAATTGTTTTTAAGAAATATACTTTTTAAAATTTTTTAGGTCAACAAAACATGAAAAATTAAAAAATATTTCTTCTCGCCGAAGAGCACATTTAATTTCAAAAGATTAATTAATTTAATTCTAGTGAAGATTATTACATAAGTGAGATAGATTACTGTAATAATGACAGGAATAAATGCAAGAGAAAGAGAAAAAGCAAAGAAAAGGGAAAGAGAGGAGAAAGCATAGGAAATGGTGAAGAGAAAGAGGAAGAAGTAAGAAGCTCTTCTTGGGTTCTCATAAAATTCTCCTCTTTCTCCTCCCTCACTCTTCTTTCTCTCTCTAGATCTGTTAAAATCGAGTCTTGCCCACTTTCTCTTTCTCTCTCTCTCTATACATAACCATATATGTTTATGTACTGACAGACATGAAATGGTACTAGGGAGCTAGCTGCTGCTGTTAACAAAATTTGTTCTTTTCGATCTTATTAGCTCAGATTTTTTTAGTGAGAATTGCTTTTACTTTAACTTCGCATGTGTTTATTATCACTGTAACTATGTTTTACTCTCTGATGGTCAGTTCTTGTTCTGCTGCTTTTCAACCTTGATTGTCCTTGTTTTATATGCAGATTTATGTTTTAATGTTTTTTAATTCTTGAGGTTTCTTCTCTTTTTTAAGCAATAGTTTTGGACAATGATTTTGGTCGATGACTGCAATTTTGACCTTTTTTTTTTTCAGTTTTTAAATCCGTACTTGTAGTTGGAAAGATTTTGTTGATTTTGGGATTCTTTTATTGAACTGTGAACTTTCTGGTTGAAGCATCTTGTTCTAAGGTTTGAAACGTCAGCTTATATTCCCCAGAGATAAACCAAAATTAAAAGGAAAATTTTTGATTCTGAGATAGGGGAATCTGTCCTTTTTATTTTCAAGAAAAATGAGAATTTCAATCTACAAAGGGATTGCTTAGTATGAATTTATTCGTAGGTTGTTCAAGACAGTGTCTTTCTACTTTCCTTTCTCTATTTTGCCTTTCTGTTGAGAATATTAGTATTTGTTCCCATCAGTCTCTCTGATATGTGCCTTTCCTTTTCCTTTGAGAGTCAGAATATAAGTGTCCTTTTTGTGTCTTTTCATCGCCGTGAGTTGTGTTTTTGTTATTGTGATAAAGATAATTCTTGGTTGTGCATATATTCTAATCTGTGCAGTAAGTTAAATTCTATTCTGCCATTGAATTTAAGTTTTTATCAGTTGTTACAGAAGGTTGACTTTTCTGGGCTGCTCTAGATTTACAGTGATAGATTTTGCTTGATTTGTTGTGTTGTGATACTAATTCTAGCTTTTCTTCTATTTCAGTGGGTATATATTGAACTACAGACATGAACATGAATCATCTGACTGTTGAAACTGAAGATACTCTTGCTAGCTTGCTTGAATTTGCAGCCAACAATGATATAGATGCTTTTAAAAGATGGGTTGAGTGTGATCTATCCAGTATTCATGAGGTTTGGGCATGGTATGGAAACGTAAAGGCTCAAAGCAAATGGTTCTCGAGCATAGGACCCTTTGATGGTTGCTGCTATGTATGGTAGTGTTGATGTTTTAAAGCGGGTTCTTTCTCTACCACCTGGAGTTGATGTGAATCGTTCTTGTAGCGTGATAATAGCACTGCCCTTCATTGTGCTGCCTCCGGTGGATCTTTGAAAGCTGTTGATGCTGTCAAACTGCTTTTAGAACAGTGCTGACCCAAACTTCAAAGATGCCAATAGTCTGTTGCTCTCGATGTTGTAGTTACTTCTCCAAAGGTCAACACCATGAAATCTTGCCTAGAAAATCTGCTCAAAACTGATGCTATGGGAGACTGCAACCTGAGGGTGTCTATGGCCCGATTCAAACTCAAATTCTCCACCACTTTCACCTTCTCTTGGAAATAGATCTCCATCTTCTGCTTCAGATACAACCTCTTCCCCGGGGAGTGCAAAATCTAGTGACCTCCCTGTGCCCTCTCCTTCAGAGAAGAAAAAGAATACCTATTGATCCCTCCTTGCCTGACGCAAAAAACAGCATATACTCCACAGATGAATTCAGGATGTTCTCATTTAGATCAAGCCTTGCTCTGCATTATACTCCCATGATTGGACTGAATGTCCATTTGTCCATCCAGGTGAAAATGCTCGAAGAAGAGATCCAAGAAAGTACCACTACAGCTGTATGCCTTGCCTGAGTTCCGCAGAGCTTGCCGACGAGGGGACATGTGTGAATATGCTCCATGGGGTTTTTAGTGCTGGTTACATCCTGCACAATATCGAACTCGGCTTTGCAAAGATGGTACAAAGTGCGATAGAAGAGTTTGTTTCTTTGCCCACACACAGGAGGAACTCAGGCCACTGTATGTCTCTACTGGTTCTGCCGTTCTGTCACCTCGATCAAATACTTCTGCTGCCAATGCAATAGATTTTGCTACTGCAATGGGCCTAATACCAGGTTCTCCATCCTCAGTCTCTGCCATGTCCCTGTCACATTCACACTCCTCCAATGTCTCCCTCGGCTAATGGTGTTTCAAACATGGGTTGGCCTCCACAAAATGTCCCAGCTTTGCATCTTCCTGGCAGCAATCTTCAGTCCAGTCGCTTGCGGTCATGCTAAATGCAAGAGATATCCCTGCTAAAGACCTGACTATGTTGTCAGATTTTGATGTGCAGCAACAGCAGCTACTAAATGGACTGTCTTGCCTATCCCAGTCCAGCGAGAGTGCTAATTCTTTTAATCGTTCAGTTCGTCCTAAGACCTTAACTCCTTGAATCTCGAGGGTATTTTCTGCTGAGGCTCATCTCCTAGATATTCTGATCAAGCATTAGCTCAAGCTGTTTTTCCCTACCCACAGTCAGCGGTTCTCCAACCAATTCCAGCAGCAGCAGCAGGCCATCAGCTATCTCGATTAATACAAAATTTTCACCACAAATGTTGACAATCCTCTATTGCAGGGTTCTTTTGGAGTTCCATATGGAGGAGTATGTCTCCCGAGGAATGGAACCAATCTCATAATGAGTTCCCGTGTCTCAATACTTGCTCAAGGGGACAAGCAACATCAATTTAGGAGTCTCAGCTCTCGTGATCTTGGCTCCAGTGCTGCCTCTGCCATTGCTGGCTCTCCATCAGATAATTGGTCAAACTGTAAGAATTTATAGTTCCGGGAAAGCCAGACTGGGCTGTCAATAGCGAGGTGTTAGGTAGGCTGAGGAGATCATCATCATTTGAGCTTGCCAACAATGGAGAAGAGCCTGATCTATCTTGGGTGCAATCTCTTGTCAAAGAATCACCGCAGGAAATTAAGGACAAATCTGCATCTCGTGTATCAGGCCTTACTGTTTCTGGTGCAAACATCAGCAAAGGCTCAACGTCGGGCTCCCAGATTGAACAATTTGATCAACTTGGTGCATGAATTAGAACCAAATGAAGCGATCAGCTAATAGCTCTGATAAAAACGTCCTTATTTTTCATTTTACTGATCCTTGACGTTTCCAAAGCATTAGGTTTTGGAAGTGGTCACTGGTTTTGATTCTTGGTGTTTACTTCATGTGTGTTGGCGGGAGCAAGGCAAAGCAGAGAACAAGCCAGCAGCAGCAGAAGGTCAAGATTCTGAAGTAAATTATTTTCTAATTTGATTTAAAGCAGGTATAGAAAATTCGGTTTAGAAGTTTTATCCAACATTACTGTATGTAGACTCTTACTCAGAAACTACCCTTGTTTCTTTGGATCAGAGTACTGAAAGCAGTTGTCATTTTTGTGACAATTATGTATTAACATGAAATGATTTCTGAATGTTGATGAATGTGTTGACTTTTTGGTCCATATCCTTATTTAAATAGTCTGGAAATTGCACTCTACCCTCCTCAATCTTTATCTTTTTTGGGACTACACTAGGTATGCTGTTGTACCGTTATTTTGGATAGGAAAGAAACACAAAAGAAGGTATCCTTCTGGTGTACTGCAGATGAGTATTTCTGAATTCTGATGTTGCAACTTGCTTGGAATAATGTTAGTGCTAAAAAATGCTGTGTAAATGTAGATAAGAAAGCTTTCTGATTAGTTATTGGTGTACATTTGGAATCAGAATTCCATATTCCTTTACCTGATACATTTACTGTGTCCTTTCCAATATTTATAACCACATTATCTTCGCCAGCTTGTGCGTATCTCTATTATCTTTCATGATATTCACTACCTTCCACCAGTAACTGCGCCTATTAAGACTTAGATAGATAAAGAAAAAACCAACTTATGTTTTTTCGACTAAATTTGAAAATTTGAACCTTGGTCTTCAATAGTGGTGGAACCAGGATTTTGATGGAAGGGGATTCAGAAGCATCACACCTGGAATTTCAACCTGTGAGCTAAAGAAATTTTTGAGATCTCATTTACCATTTTACAAGAATTTCCCCTTATGTTCAAGAAATTCAACTGCGTGTGTATAATCAAAATTGCGTAGTTTTTACTATATTCCATATAAAGTATAGTTTTTCAAAAGAAGCAAGATTCAATTAGACCCTCTTTTTCCAAGCTTTCTTAGTGGTGTTATTCAAGATTTACTCACTTTATTGATCACTTGACCGCTGTTAGATCTTTGACACATATATATTACATCCTTAAATATGCTTATCCTTGCTTGGAGCTTCCAACAAGACAAATCAATAAATTTATCTTGGAGATTGATAGGATTCTTGCTTACAATACATGGAAATCCTCAGTTGTGGACTTGTGGTGGATTCCAAATCCCAAAAGTTGGATTGGATGCTGTGGTGAATATTTATTTATTTATTTATTTTTAAGATTAGGAATAATGAATCCTTGTATTCTAAGAAATAATAATGATGATAGGAACTTCATGGCAATACATAATAGTAATTCATTAGATGCTGTGAACTTTAATTTGCATGTGTAACTTTAATATATTCGATATCAATATTGAAATTCGACTAATTCAAATTATGCATTATAGAATACATTACGGTGACAACATTCTCAACGGGATTTTGATTTTCTAAAACTCCCTAACATGCTTCCAAGTTCCTTTTGGCTAAATAATAAGGTTCCAAAAGCTGATGTATAAAGAATATTGGTTTAAGTATGTCCCTTCTTGGGACATTATAAAATGTAAACGATACATAAAAGATTAAGCGTGATCCTACGTGCAAAATGAGAAAAAAAAACTGTAAATAAAAATTAATAATATATATTATTTAATCATGATTAATTCATTGTGATTTAAAATAAGGAAAAAAAAAGATGTCCTTTTGGCTTGATGGTTTTATCTTTTTTTTCTTTTATGTTCTTTTATTGCTGAAAGTTATACCTTTGGTCTTGAATTAACCAAATGGCATCATATCTGAGAACCTGTAAATGATAATGACTGAAAATTCAGTAGTTGAAAATAACTTTTTAAATGAATAATCATAAGCTAAAAAACAAAAAAAAAATCCAAATTATAGTCTCTTGAGGACTAAGAAGAGGCAAAGTAGAGAAACAGATGGGAAAAGGAAATTATTTTCGATAATAACATTTCGTTATAACGATGAAAAATTATTCAGATAAATAATATTATTAAAAAAGTTAGACTATATTTTAATGAAAAAAATATGATAAAATAGTGTTTAGAAAAGAAAACAACTATCATGTTCAATTCAAACTGTGTTTCTGAAGTAAAATGTTGATTTGGAATTGTATGATTCCATTTCAGTCAAATTTTATTGTAAAATAAAATGGACATATCTCTATTTATTAATTTATTTTATTTTATTGTCTATGATGATTGAATGTGAACTTTATGATTTTTCTTGTTATTTTTTTTTTCTTCCCTTTTTCTTTATGATTATAATGAAAAGAAATGTTTGGAAACTAGGTTTTCTTTTATTTAGTGAAAATACATAAATAATTTAGGTATAGAGACTAGAGAGAGGGAGTTAACCTTGTGTGATGATAATCAAATAGTTGTTTTTTGTTTTGGACCAAGTTATTGATTCTAACGGCATCTATATAAATATTGAAAGAGATATACAAAACCTAAAAACGACTAGGGTTAGGATTTATTCTACGCATTCATTATAGTGATCTTTAGGTTGTGGACAAGAGGATTTAATTTCTAACTATCAGTGACACAAGTCATGAGCCTCATTTGCCAAATCTCATACATTAAAGGAAAACTCGTAAACCTCCTAAATTAGTATTTACAAGTTTAAGTATAGCATCGGTAAATTTGAATTAATCGAGTTCTAGAATAAATATCGAACATCAAGTAGAAGTCTTGACTCTAGAAGTCTTGTTTTATTAACTTAGTACATCATTAGGCAAAACAAAAGTTCATGAATTTGGGCTAATGTTTCCAGCACATTAATGCTATATATGTACCTTCAATGGACACTCAAGAAATTAAGAGCAAAAAGGTTAATTTGTATTGTTTTCTGGTTAGAGGATATGTTACCTTATTTATGAAAAGGGATTCATGTGATAACTTTTAAATACTTTTATGACTATACTGAACTTTATGAAAGAAACTTTAACATTCAACTCACCGCCAAGTCTTAGTGGAATGGATGATCAGATTCCTCGTCGTAACTAGGCGTCACCGGGTTTAAATATTTTTGTGAATAACAAAATCTTGATAGGCAATGATTCTTACTTTAGCCGGCCCTACACGATAGAAATTTAGATTAGTCGGACAGTGAATTAGATAGTTTAAAGAACTTTCACTATCTAATTTAATGGTTGGCACATCCTTTCTTAGTCACTTCATTGCCAAATTTTGAATTAATACTTGTGCTTCTTAATAGTTTTCACAAGTTGACTTCTCTTTATAATAGGTGAAACCAAAGCATTAATCAAGAATAAGTTAGGTATTCTTTGTAAGTAATGGTAAAAATCAGTCAACTTCCCAGCCATGACATATATATGCTTTAAAACATTTCATTATATTAGGTAGTGTAATCATCTTTCACCATCTAAATTCTAATTGTATCTATGACAATGTTTTGCCAAACACATGGTTGATTCTACTACCAAACATATGGAATGTGATTGCATAATTTTATGATAGTGGTGTTCGGGTAAGTTTTCGTACATTTTTTATTATTTTTTTGAGTATTTATAATCTTACACCAGTATGGTTATCAAATAACTCCATCTATCAAGATTGAGACAGATGAGAAGAAATCATCTAATGTTATGAGAAACACATCTTTTTGGAAAATACGGTGAATTAAAAATTTGGATATCGGTGCTTAGTCAATTTTTTAAAAAATTTAGAAAATTGTATAGAAAAGATCAAGGAGTCTTTTTGGAGTGAAGTGATGGTTCTCGGACGGGAATGGCGGAGTTGGACTTATTTTACTACTTTCCTCGGCATTATGTATAATATAAGATTGAATCGAAAGGGAAGAAGGAACATATTTACTAGTTATACCGTTTGCTATTACTTGAATCTCGAGAGCGTTTCTTGAACTAATCATATACTTTTTGAGATACATGAAACTTTATGAATCGTAATCCAGCTAAGATAGGAGGCATTTTTAGCATTGATCAAACTTCATATTCTTATTAGTTAGCCCTCCCAAGCACATAAAGAGGTGAATCATCTAATCTTGAAATAATTAATCGCAACGTCAAAAATATATTATTATATATACATAGTTACAATTATTTTAAATTACGTTTTAAAAAAAAAACGGCCTACTTACGGGTTGAGTACTACAATCCTAGCAACCTCAAAATGATTATTGTCCCATCTTTATACATTGGCCTCTACCCTTGATTATTATTTTTTATTATTTTGCTATCTTAAATTGTTGAAAATATTTTCTTAAAAAAGAAAAATTGCCACCAAAATGGAAGAAGTAAATTTTAAGAATTCTTTTACTTCATAGTTCATATCAACTTGTTTTAACTTCAATTTTTTTTTTAAAATTATAATTTATTGCAAGTTACTCCTCTGTTCTATTTTAATTGTTAGGATAACGTTTAGCACTTCATTAAGAAAAATTAATAGGGATGGTGATTTGAATAATATAACCCTATTAATTTTTGGAAAACATATAATAATAATTCTTTTCACATTTTAGAATGACTTTAAGTACTATCGGTAGAATTGAAAAAATATGAACAATTTCTCTTGAATTTTAAAACTAGCAAATATTTTAAAACAACTAATTTTTAATATATCTAACAATTAAAATAAAACGAGGAGTAGAGTTAATTATCTTTTTCTATTATATAGAAGAGCTATGACAGGATGACCAAGGGTATATAAATGTAATTTTACATCTAATTCATAAATGTTTCAACAACGCTGGAGGTTAAAACTTAAAATTGATATTCATTCATAAAAAAAAAATTACAAAAATACTAGAATGTTCTATTTCTCTTGATTTTTTCTTCTCTTTGTCGTATTGTATAATATATTTGATCTTTATCTTATTTAACCACTAATTGTCTTTAAACATGCCTAATATTATTAATTGATAATTATATTTTTGTTGCTTCCATTCTTTTTAAATCATGTAGCTATCGTAATCAAGGACTTTTTTTCTTATGCAGACTTACATTCAAATATGTAAAATTTAAAAATATTCAACAAATTCATAAAGCATGAATTTATACACAAAAAAAATATTATTATTTTTTAAAAATTTATTGTAATTTTTATTATGATAAGAAACCATTTCTACATTATATGAAAACCATGCATTTTTGACAATGAGTGGTACTAAAAATTTCACATCTAACTACAATGATTAAAAATATCAATTTAAGACTTCAAATTTATTTTCAAAAATCCAAATGATACAACCTTCACGCTCATGATTTTCTTCCCTCTTTTTCTCATTGAATTATTATATTATTTTCCATTTTATTTTAAGTTTGTTGTATATTAATTTTCTCCATTTGCCTTCTCATGACAGTGGCTGGATATTTTTATAATATCTAGAAAAATCATTTAATTTTTGCAAATCTATATTGCAAAGTTATTAATTTATTGATATTAATAACATCATTCAATTTAGAGTATTTCTCTTATAAAATCCACTCAACTAAATTTATCATTATAAAAATTAATATAAAAAAATATAACTTCAATTTCAAATCACAATTCATGCTAGGTTTGTAAATTTCAATAATTAAATTATTAATTTTAAAAATTAAAAATTAAATTATTATTTATACGTATTTTATTCTAATTTTCCCTATTATTTCTATTATATAGAATTGTGCAGAGGAGGATGACCAAGGGTTATAGTTATTTTATCTATAGATTATTTATTATTATTTTATTTGTTATTATCTCAAGTTTAATAACAAATTTCTGATAATAAAATATTTATATTATATAGAAATGTGAAGAGAAGGATGATAAGGGCATTAATAATATTTTATCTATATATTATTTATTATTATTTTATTTTATTATTATCTCAAGTTTAATAACTAATTTCTAATAATAAAATAACCAAGATTTTCCTAAATGCCAAATTGTGTTACGTAATGATGAGACATCTCCGTGGATCTCATTTTTGACACAATTTTTGGAGGTAGAAATATTGACTATCATAAAATATAAAATTAATTAAAAAATTAAAAAAGGAAATAATGATGTGATTATTTAAAAGTTGAAAATTTTAAAAAATTAAAAATATTTTTAAAATATTTCTTTTTCTAAGAAAAAAGAATTTGACAATAATTATAAATTATAAAATTTCCTTATGTTTAAAGATAATTTTTAAAGTATGATTTATTAAACAAAAATTGATTTAAATATCTTATTTATTTATTTATATTGTATTAGGATATTACATTTTGTATTCGTAAATGATGCAATAAGTTAATTTAAATAATATACTCTATAAAATAATAAATTTTTACTATTAGGTCTAAAAATATTTACATTGATTTTTCATTAAATTTTTATAATTTTAAAATAAAATAAATTACATATTGTAATAAATAAATAATTTTAATAATGTAACTTTTAAACTAATATTATATATGACATACATGTATAGTATTTATATTAGAGGCTGATTAATTCGAATACGTGTTTTCAGTTTATTTAGGGGATGGCATTATCTACTACAGACATAAACTTAATCATGTAACTTTTTTACGCTAATATTATATATGACATACATTTACTTCATTCATGGGTTATTTCTTATTTGATTTTGCATTCGATGTATTGTATCTTTAATAGAACCTTATAAATTTGAATACGCGTCGCATTGAGTTCATAAGAGGAAAGCGGTCTCTACCACATATTTTTCTATATCTAGGCAGAAATGGAATCTTTAGAAGCGACTCATCCACACAGCACATGTTCATTGGTGATCCATTAATAATTTTCAACTATTAATAAATTGTCTTAAAATTTATCTTTTATAATTTTATGTTATTTCATTATGAAAATTAATATATGACATATTTATAAAATAAAAAATAATTTTTATCTCTTTATCATGCACTATTTTATTTACTTATTATCTATTAAAATTAAATTAGTTAAAGAAGACTATAACTTTTTTATTGAAAAGAGTAAAGATACACATTATTTATGAAATCATATGAAAATTTTTATTATTTTGAAATGAATTATATAAAATATAATTTTAGCTACCTCATTAAATTACTACAACATTATCTCAATTAAATTACTACAACATTATCTCACCATGCATGCAAATCCTTTTGAAAACTCTTTTTGCTTATTATACTAGAATTTTCTCTTGATTTCATCGTATATAAGATCATTTGAATTAAATTTATATATTTTTCTCATGTTTTATCATGTTATAAAGAATAATGTGGTACTTTTTAATTTTTATCTAGTAAGCAACACTTGCAAGATGAATTTATATGTATTCAAAATCAATTTAAATGTAACTCTGTTATCATTCTCAATTGTGCTTCGTTAAAATAATTATAATTAATTTATTTTTAAAAAAAAATTAAACATCTATAAATACAATTTAATATTGTAATCACCTTT
>JACEIK010001037.1:316680-328349 GCA_018107945.1 Datura stramonium | reverse complement strand
CTAGCCAATACCCACTTCTCCGATAGATATCAGAAGTTTCTTGGGTCTAGCCGGTTATTGCAAACGGTTTATTGAAGGATTCTCCTCTATTTCCTCCCCTTTGACCAAAGTAACTCAAAAAGGTGAGTTTTAGTGGTCTGATGAATGTGAGAAGAGTTTTCAGGAGTTAAAGACTCGACTCACTACATCCGCAGTTCTAACTCTGCTAGAAGGTTCAGACAGGTTTGTGATCTACTATGATTCCTCCAGAGTTGGCCTTGGTTATGTTTTGAAGCAATATGGCAAAGTCATAGCTTACGCCACCAGACAACTCAAGGCTCATGAGAAAAACAATCTGACTCATGATCTTGAATTGACAGCAATAGTGTTCACCTTGAAGATTTGGAAGAATTACTTCTATGGGGTTCATGTAGATGTTTTCACTGATCACAAGAGTCTACTATATGTGTTCAGTCAAAAGGATTTGAATCTTCATGAGAGAATATGGCTAGAGTTATTGAAGGATTATGACATGAGTGTGTTGTATCACCCAGGCAAGGCCAATGTAGTGGTTGACATCCTTAGTAGAATTACTATGGGAAGTGTTGCTCATGTTGAAGAAGGTAAAAAGGAGCTGGCAAAGGACATTCACAGATTGGCTCAGATAGGAGTACAGTTAGTTGATTCATCTGATGGCGGAGTTGTAATCTAGAGTGGGTCAGAATCCTCACTGGTGGTAGAGGCTAAGTTAAAGCAGGATGAAGACCCATTCTACTCAAGTTGAAGGAGGCAGTTCTAAGAAAAGAGGTAGAAGCATTCTCCAAAGGGGGAGATGGTATGCTCCATTACCAGGGTAAGTTGTGTGTTCCATAGGTGGACGATTTGAGGAAGCGGATACTAATGGAAGCTCACAACACTAGTACTCGATCCATCCAGGTTCCACCAAGATGTATCGTGATCTAGGAAAATTCTACTGGTGGAATGGCATGAAGAAGGACATTGCAGAATTTGTGGCTAAGTGTCTGAATTGCCTACAACAAAGCAAAACATCAGAGGCCTAGGGGTATGAATCAGGATATCAATATTCCTACTTGGAAGTGAAAAGAAGTGAATATGTACTTCATCACAAGTTTACCTCGCACTCGTTGACAGCATGACTCAATTTGGGTGGTCGTGGATCAGATGACTAAGTCAGCATATTTTCTGTCAGTTAAGACCACAGATTCAACAGAGAATTATGCTAGGCTATACATCCGGGAGTTAGTCAGACTTCATGAAGTTGCCTTGTTTATCATCTCAGATAGGGGTACTCAGTTCACATCGCATTTTTGAAAGTCATTCCAGAAAGGACTTGGTACTCAGGTTAAGCTCAGCACATCTTTCCACCCACAGATAGATGGCCAGGCCGAGCGGACTTTTTAGACTTTGGAAGATATTTTTAGGGCATGCTTGATTGACTTCAAAGGAAGTTGGGATGATCACCTACCTCCCATCGAGTTTGCATACAATAATAGCTACCACTCCAATATTCAAATGGCCCCGTTCGAGGCATTATATGGTAGGAGTTGTAGATCTCCTATAGGGTGGTTGAGGTTGGTGAAGCTACCTTTATAGGTTTGGATTCAGTACATGAGGCCATGAAGAAGGTGCAAATTATCAGAGAACGGCTAAGAACAGCTCAAAGCCAATAGAAATCATATGCAGATGTGAGGAGAAATCAGTTGGAGTTTGTTGTGGAGGATTGGGTATACTTGAAAATATTACCTATGAAGGGGGTGATGATGTTCGGTAAGAAAGGAAAGCTCGTTCCCAAATATATGACCCTTACAGAATCCTGAGACGCATTGACAATATGGCTTATGAGCTAGAGTTGTCTATGTAGTTAGCATCGGTGCACCTAGTCTTCCATGTGTCCATATTGAAGAGATGCATCGAAGACCCGACCTCAGTAGTGCCTCTAGAGAGTGTTGGTGTAAAGGACAGTCTCTCTTATGAAGAAGTTCTAGTTTAGATCCTAGACCATCAGGTTCGTAAGCTGAGAAACGAGGAGGTCGCTTAAGTAAAAATCTTATGGAGGAACCAGCTAGTTGAGGGAGCCACATGGGAAGAATAGCAGACATGATGGATAAATACCCTCATTTATTCCCTTCCAATTCAACTTTAACATCAGGTATTAAGTTCCTCCTTAGTACTCTATTCAGTTCCATATTTGTCAGCCCTGTTCAAGTTTTAAATGTGCACCCTGGTTGCATAAGTCAAATTAGTATGTTTCACCTCAGTTGGGAGTCAGTCACTCCTTCAGTAGTCAGTTTATAGCTTTTAGTGCAGAATTTTATATCTTTTCCCCCCAGTCTTTCAGCTTATTTAGTCTTCCTTCGAGGACAAATGTTCCTAATGGGAAGATATTATAACACCCCAAAAATTCTTGAGACTAGCCTTTACACTTAAAACTTGATCATCCAGAAAACTGGGAAAAATACCTCAATACGAGTCATAGTACGACTCGTACAATCATTGAACGATTCGTACATGTACTGGTAACAGGAGGGTTGGAGGAAAATAGTAAGTGCGATTGGAGGAATCACGAGTGCATGTTACGACTCATACCAAGATGGTACGGATCGTACTGACGAGTCGTGGATAAGTTCAAAGAAATGATCAAGGAAATAATGGGTTAACCATAAATCATGGTACAACTCGTGGTATGCAAGTATGGACCATACACTGAGTTGTGAGTTAAATCATAGGAGTGTTCAGGAGCAAGTCACGAACCGATGTACTACTCATAGGATGCTTGTACGGATCGTAGGAGGCTTTCGTGGAAAACATCATAGAAATGGTATGGAGCAGGTTCCCTAGCCATAAGTGAAGGTACGGGCCATAGGATCATGGTACGACTCATAGGTTGAGTCATACCACCTGACGAGTAGAAATTTTAATAACTGTTTCAAGGGCATTTTTGTAAAACCCTATAATTCTAACCTCTAAACTATGTCGTATAAAGACTATTTTGAAGGGCTTTTAGAGGATTAATCAACTCTCTCCCCTCATTCTTTTCCAAAATCACTCAGAAGTCACATAACAATTATGAAAGACTCCCCAGAGCCAAAGCTAGGGATTCTTCTCTTCCTCAAGATTCAGGTGCATTCTTAGAGAAATTCTACTCCAGGTATGTGGGATTCTATCAAAGGAATTTCTCTCACCCTTATGTCCCAAATTGTTTATATCAATCTCCTTAGTTCCAGCCCTGTAGAATATTGAAACTAGGGTTTTCCTTCAGATAGTTTATGAATTCCTTTATTGTGATAATTCTTGAGTTTTTCCTAGATTATTATCAGTTGTAATTCATGCTTGGTATTCCATTTCATCCAGTATGTATTTTAGCCCTAATCTTTAGATGCGATTTGAATAGGACTTCCATAATTGAAAATTCATACATGAATATTGTTTGTCAGAATAGTTCCTTTCAAATTACCAATGTTAGTACATATGCATGAAATGTCAGCTGATCAGCTTAGTAGTACACTCAGTGTTCTCCTGAAATGTCAGCTGATCATCTTGACTACTTTAGTCTTGAGGAACTCAGTAACCTTAGTAGTACCAATTATCAATTTGTCAGTTGTTCCTTAGACCACTACGACATTTTCAGATAAAGCAGCTCTAATAAGTCTCGGGACATAGTTACTTTTAGGTCCTTAGAATCTGAGGACACTTCCATACAAGTAGTCCTGACTTAAGTCTTGGGACACCAGTTTCGAGCTATTAGCCTAGTTAGACATAATTAGTACTTCCAGTGGGAGTAGGACTTATCACCAAGCGGAGCCGGAGTTCATGCACCTAGGTTCCTAGAACTAAATTTCCACCATAGGTTATTGCCCGAATGGGCATCAGAAAGCGATCACCCAACTTAACTACTATACCCTGGCAAGGCATAGTGGGCCTTCTCTGATGGGGGTATACATCGGATTCCACGTTTAGCTCATGTGGTTACATGTCGGTAATAGTATCTCCCACAATATCGTATAGTACAACTCAATCCAGTACACTCACAGTCTCAAGTTCATTTAAGTCCTCCAGAATTCAAGATATATGTATGATATTTAAACAGTTACTAGTACTTACAGTATTACCAGATTTTCAGATACTTCAGTATTTATGATTCCAGTTATGGTCATTGAATGTTTTGTCAGTTCATCTTACAGAATATCAGTATATTTACATTTACTTCATATCTCACTTACTCAGGACATTCAAAGTTCTAATGCATACTCTCTATGTTGTATCGTCTTATGATACAAGCATAGGTTCTCAATCTTAGCATCGTCACTAGTCCTTCTTCGGCAAAAATGGGTAGAAACTTGACAAGGGTCGGAGTTTGTTTTCCAGAATATTGTATTTTGATATTTTAGTTCAGGCTTTAGACTTAGCTGGGGGCTTGTCCCAACAACTCATCAGTTGTTAGATGGCTTTCAAACAAAGTTAATAATTCAATATGTTATCATATGTATTGTTTTACGTATAAGTATTTTGTTCCTTTGATGCCTTATGAAGTTTCTTCTTATAGATTTCGTATTGTATTTAGTGTATCAATAGTATGCTATGCGATGTGTTAGCTTGGGCTCACTTGTGATCCTAAGTACCGTGTCACATCCAGGGTGTAGACTCGGGTCATAACAAACTTGATATTCTAGTCAGGTTCAGAGTGTCCTAGGATGTTTGAAAATCGCGTCGAGTAGAGTCCTTTTCATGGGTATGAAGCGTGCCACACTTATGATAAGGAACCTACGAGGCGTTTTTAGGAAAAATTTCCTTTATTCAAAAATCTTATTGTGCATAGAGTTTTAGATTCTAATACATCCTCCTAACTCGTGCTTTACCCTTTTTAATAATAATGATGCCTCCCAGAAAAGGAAATGGAAGGAGGACCAGTAATGCTAATCAGCCAGCTCCCGCAGCTCCTCAGGATGACCAGGTATCCCACGCTGAATTTCGGCCGCCATTCATATGCTGGCACAGGCGATGACCAATCAGGTCAACTAGAAAGTTGTGGTGCCAGTAAACGCTAATGGGCCTGCAGCTGCGGCCAGGGTCAGGGATTTCACGCGAATCAATCCCCCAGCTTTTCACGAGTCTAAGGTAGAAGAGGACCCGCAGGAGTTCATGGATGAGATATAGAAAATCACTCAATTCATGGGTGTCACCTCTATAGAGAGTGCTGATTTGGCTACCTATCAGCTAAAAGGGGTGGCTCAAATTTGGTACAAACAGTGGAAGGAGATAAGGAAGAATGGAGCAGGTTTGGTGGAATGGGTTGAATTCTTTACAGCATTCCTAGATAGGTTCTTTCCCCAAGAATTGAGAGAAGCTAAGGCTATCGAGTTCATGAACTTGAGGTAGAACAACATGACAATAGAGGAGTATACACTGAAGTTCACTCAGCTGCTGCGATATGCTCCAGAAATGGCTGCTGAACTGAGGGCTTGCATGCTTAAGTTTGTTAATGGAGTCTCGAATTTGGTACTCAAGGAATGCAGGACTCCGCGCTCATCAAAGATATAGACCTCTCCAGTTTCATCATTTATGCCTAACAGATAGAGGCAGAAAAGTTGAAAGACATAGAGAAGGAGAACAAACGAGACAGAACCAGTTAGTTTGAGTACTCCCAGCAGAGATCAGGTGGTGGTAATCGCCCCCAGCTGCAACAAAGGCCTCCAGCACCTTCCTTATCCAGTACTCCATCTTCTAGGCCCCGCAAAGATAAGAGGGGTGGGACATCAGGCTCCCAGTCCAAGAGCCATGTCTCCAGTAGCTACACCTTTCTAGTATGTCCTAAGTGTGCTAAGGATCACCCTAGGGAGTGTCGTCTGGGAAAAGATGGTTGTTTTGGTTGTGGCCTGCTAGGTCACATGTTGAGAGACTGCCCATCAGCAAGACGGGAATCAACAGAGTTCAGTGGTGAGTCCTCACTTGCTGAGGACTAGAGTTTTCATTTCCAGACTATTATTTTTTTGATATTTCAATCATATTTTAGAGTTAGCCGGGGCTTGTCCCAGCAACTCATCAGTTCTTAGATGGCTTTCAGACAGAGTTAGTAATTCAATATGTTATTAGATGCATTGTTTTGCTTATAAGTATTTTGTTCAGCTATGCCTTATGAAGTTTCCAATTATAGATTTCATACCATATTCAGTGTATCAGTAGTATGTTATGTCATGGGTTAGATTGGGGTCACTAGTGATCCTAAGTACCATATCGCGTCCAGGGTGTAGACTCGGATCGTGACATAAAATTATTGGGGAATACTAGTTAGTGGATGGTGAGCCTTGTACCAAAGGAAAACAAAATAAAAAATATAAACAAAGGGGAGAAAGATGCTGAAATGGTGAAGAATGACACTGGAAAGGTGATTGAAAACGGGAACCAGTTTGAAGTATTGGTAACTAAAAATGGGAACAAGGTAGAAGATAGTGACAGCTGGAAAGAAAAACAGTAAAGAACAGGTAGAAGTGGTTGATGAGGGAAAAAATTTTGGAGGAAAAACTACAATGCAGAAAGTAGTAAAGAAAGTGAAATGCAATAGGTAAAGAGGACTACAAAGGATAGGCAAATGGAATCGACATATGGTCAATAAAAGAGGCAAACATGGGGAGATAGAGTAGATGGGGAAGATGGGGGAAACAAAGAGGAGGGGGAAGTCATAGAAATGGAGGAGCAGGGCAAGGAACATGATGATCTAAATTAGATTGGGGTATCAGAAGAGAAAGTAGAGAAAGACAAAGATGGAAATGGATATATGACGGATAATAATATGGCACAACCAAAAGAATCAACAATATCATGAGAAAGGCAGGGGAACAACAAGGAGAAGGCAATAGTTATTCATGATATTCAAGAAGAAATGCCACTAGCAATCCTCAATACATATACAACAAGGACTGATACAGGGCACAACAACAAGGAGCAGCAGATGGTAATTCCAACAAGCAATGATGAAGATAACAAGGTGATAGATAGTCATAGAAGAACATCTCTAATAAAATATTTACATGGGATTGTATCTCATGACATATTGGAGGTGGAAGAGTATATATACAAAGAAAAGCAGGCAGATACTGAAAAGGAATTAGTCCATGAAGAGGCCCTAAGGAAGAATCTCCAACAGATTATATAATAGTTAGACGTATCAACTATAAAGGGGGGAAAGGGAAGAAAATAGAATGCCAATGAGATACTACAACCTACTAGAGATTTTCCAAAGAGGACTGTTAACAAATCTAATTGTAAAATATAAAGATTAAAGCATTCATATGGAACACTAGATCTATTAATACTCAACAGTCTTTTCACAGACTTCAGATGTTACACAAACACCATCAGTTTACAATAATTGGATTTATGAAACCTTTTCAGCAAGCCAATCAAATTCATATGTACAAAACAAAGCTATGACTGCAACATTAAGGAGTCAACTACAATGGGAAAATATGGTTATCTTTTGCAAGAGAATGGGGATGTGGAAGTGGTAATGGATATAGAACAACAAATAACATTGAAATTGTTCTTATAGGGTGGGATATGCACATAATAACCCCTTTGGTTTATTCAAAATGTAATACAGGAGATAGATGTGTATTATGGGACAACATATATCATTTGGCCAATAATATAAATCTACCATGGTTGACAGGGGGGACTTTAATGTAGTGATGAATGAACAGGAAAAAATTGATGGGATACAAGTATTACCCCAATACACATAAGATTTTGTTGTATGTATTAATTCATCAGAGCTATATGAAGTTAATTTCAAAGACAGCCCTTTCACATGTTGGAATGGTAGAGCAGCAGAAGATTGCATATTTGAAAGGATAGATAGAGTGGAGGTGAATCAATGTGTGCTTAACAACTTTGAAACACAGGTGGATCACTTAGCAAGAATTAGATCTGATCATACTCCTTTTCTAATAATAGTGGGATCACAAAATCAATACATTAGAAAACCATTCAGGTTTTCTATGTTTTTGTGCTGAACATGCAAATTTTCTGAAAGTGGTGGATCAATACTAGGTAGCTGACTTTGAAGGACATCCATTTATTTTGTTTAAACTCAAGATGAAGCAAGTGAAAGAGGCATTAACCAGATGGACTAAAAAGGTACATGGTTCTATATTTAAACAATTAATCATCAGAAAAGAAGTAGCTCAGATAAAGGAAAAACTATTTGAAGAAGAACCAACTATAACAAATAGAATGGTTCTATAGAAAGCACAAGTATAGTATAAAAAATACCTTCACTTTGAGGAGGAGTTCTGAAAGCAAAAGGCTAGGATCGCTTGATATGTGGACGGAGGTTAAAAATACTAGATTTTTCTATAATCTAGTGAATGAAAGAAGAAAAAGGATATAGATTAACAAAATTCAAAACTTAAAAGGAGAATCTATGATTAGAAAATAAGGAGGAGATAGCAGTAGAGGCAATAAGAGTGTTCCAGAAACAGTTTACACAGGAGGTTGAGGGGGGGAAATTCAATATGTTAAAGCATATTCCAAGAGTAATCTCTAAAAAGGATAATATGAAACTTTGTGAGGACCCAATTAAGGAGGAAGTTAAAAAGGCAGTTTTCTCTATGGAAGGGTCTAACATAGGAGGTCCCGATGGCCTCAATGAACAATTCTATCAAACATGTTAAAAGATTATTTAAAATGATGTGTATAATATAGTAAAGGCATATTTTAATGGTGAGACACTTCCTAAATCCTTCACATATACAAATTTGGTGCTATTGACCAAAAATCTCTTATACAATCTTTCTCTAATTTAAGACCTATTAGCTTGAGTAACTTCAACAATAAAATTATCTCAAAAGTGGTGCAGATGAGGATAGAAGATATTATACCAAGACTAATTTCACAAAATCAGTCTGATTTTACCAAAGGCAAGTGTATCATAGAGAATGTCTTATTGACACAAGAGATAATCACAAGCATTAGAAAGAGAAGAAATCCAACAAATGTGATATTGAAGTTAGATATGACTGAGGCATATGATAGAGTGTCATAGTTATATCTAACTAAGGTGATGAGGGAAATGGGATTCACAGAAATTTTTGTGGATATGATCTGGAGGGTCCTAGCTAACAACTAGTATTTAATATTGTTAAATGTGCAAACTCGGGGATTCTTCCATTCAATAAGAGGGGTGAAAAAAGGGGATCCTTTATCCCCTGCTTTATTCATTATAGCAACTAAGGTGTTTTCCGGGGTGTTAACTTCATTTTTTGATAAAGAATTGTATAAAGGCTATGGCATGCCCAAATGGAGTATAAATATTAATCATATGGCATATGCATATGGCACTATAATATTTGCTTCAGCAGATAGAAGATCTTTGAAAATGATAATGAAAGTGTTGCAGAACAATGAAAAGATGTCAAGTCAGCTGATTAATAAAAAAAAGTTCATTATACATGCTCAGCAAAGTTGCAGAGGAAATGGTGAAAGAGGTAGAACATATCATTGAATTTGAAAGAGGAAGGTTTCCATTCAAATATTTGGAATGTCGTATTTTCCATTCAATAAAAAAGAAGGTGTATCACAAAAATCTGATAAGAAGGTAAAGAAAGGCTACAAAATTGGAATTGAAGGATATTATCATATGGAGAAAAGGTTGTCCTCATTAAAAATATGCTGCAAAGTATGCCTATTTACTTATTATCTACTTTAAACCCTATAAAGTTCACTATACAAGAAACGCATAGAATCTTTGCCTGTTTTTTTGGAGTAATAAGGAAGAAAGGAAAAGTAGGCACTAGGCAGCTTGGCTAAAACTATGTCTACCTGAAGAGGAAGGAGGATTAGGATTTAGATCCTTATTTGATGTATCTAAGGCTTTTATTTGTCAAGATTTGGTGGAAGTCCAGAACATCCAGATCACTCTGGATAGATTTCATGTGGAGCAAATATTTTAAGAAGCAAATACCAGCACTGGATAATGGAAAGGAGGCTCTCAGTTTGGAAAAAATTGAAAGCAAAGGAGGAGATTGAACAGGAAATTTTATACGAACCTAGAAATGGTTGTTCAAACTTATGGTTTGACACCTGGAAAAAATTAGGTTCGCTTGCTCAAATAGTCCCATATAAATTCTAGATTGATGAAAGCATTCTCCATATGGAACATTCAAATGCTATAGCAAAAAATACCACAAGACATAGGGGAACATATTTGATCTAACATTGAGATATTCGAAAATTCAGAGTTGTGGGACAGACCTTAATGGATGGCCAACAGTGATGGCAGTTTTACTGTTAAAAGTACATGGCAAATACTAAGACAAAGGGAGCAAAAAAGTGAGACTGCCAAAAACTTTTGGATGAAAGGACTACCTTTCAAAATTTCTTTTTTCACATGGAGGTTGTGGAAGAGGAAATTACCAATGGATGAAGTATTGGCTCATTCTGAAATTGCAATAGTATCTAGATGTAGATGCTATAGAAAACCACAAAGAGAAACTATTTCTCATTTATTTCTTACTGGAGACTTTGCTAAAGACATTTACAATATTATTTTAGCAGCAGGACTAATTGGGCCTTTACTACATATTAATCAGACTTTGGCAAAGTGGAGTGGGGGAGGGGGAAGTTCTATTGTGTACCTAAGAATAAACCTATATTCAAGGTAGTCCCAGCTATAATCTGGTGGTACTTATGGAAATCGATGAACTCAGTTGTATTAAGCAGGATATCAAAGGGAATAGTAATATATGAGATTAACTGAAGCACATACTTGATGGAAAGTACATATCCTTGGCTGAAGAATATACCAAAATCATGGTCAAGGTGTGCTCTTTGAAGACTACAGGACCAAAATAGGTTACAGAATAATTAGATAGGAATGCCCTCAACAGGGATGGTATGAGTGTAATTCTAATGGAACTTCCAGAGTAACCAGGAGTTAGTTCAATAGCCTTTTGCATTAGAGATTACAGAGATAAATTTATATGTTCCAAGGCTAGAAGTATAAATGTGACAACAAGTTTGAGGGCAGAAGTAGTGGGCGTGGCAGATGGTATTGAATTCTATGTTAATAACAATCTAATGCTAGTTATTAAGAAAACAAATTCCTTGACCATGAAAAGGGTACTGGATAGGAAATGGGAAGTAGCTTGGAGCAGTAGGGTGGAGGCCAACAAGATCATGTTCTAGAGAAACAAGGGAGAAACTCGTATTGAACATGTTCTTATGGAAGGAAATCAATTAGCAGACTTTTTAACTAACATGATTTTTGATTTTGCAGGTATTATACAGTTTAACAATTTTCAAGACCTACCACCAAACATAAAGAGAATAATCAAAATACACAAGCATCAAATACCTTATTTGAGAATGGAAGAAATTAGAGCAACAACACAAGTATAAAGATACACAAGAGGCACAGAAGATAATAAGGTGAACAAAATAGGGTTATTAACATGAAATCTAAATATCAAGTTTCAGATGGTGGTATGAATGTCAATTGAGATTCAACCCATTGAAACAAGATAAATAAAAATCTTGTTAATAAATCAATCACACAAGATAAATCAAGTGAGGATGATAATAAGGTAGGAGACAAAGAAAAAAAAGGAATAGTTGAAAAGATATAATAAATTTCCAACTACATCTACAGAAATGAAATACGAAACTTGCACTGC
>JACEIK010001037.1:301615-316271 GCA_018107945.1 Datura stramonium | reverse complement strand
TATATTCCGAGCCTGCTCTCCATTTCCACCGTTGATGCAATAGAAGCTCTTAATGCAATATCTGGTGGTGAAGACATTCCCGCTGCTACAATTGGAGTTGTGAGAACTTGAGATTGTTAGAACGGCATCAACCCAAACCTCTGGAAATGGATAGATTTTGAAAGTCAAAGTGGTAGATGATATGTTAGAAGTAGCAAGGTCAAGGGTGAAGGACATGCATGAGTAGATCTTACCAAGGAGGTAATAATACCAAGGGAAACTTCATCGGTGACCACCAATGGAGGGATGAACAAAGGGGAAGAACTGAGACCCGATCTGGATAGGAACCGCCATGCGCAGAATAAGCTACAACAGAAAGTCAAGGAAGCCAAAGAATTACACCATGGAACACGGATCGGTGATGTCTGAAGATGTGATAACATCCACATTCAATCCTCTCAAGGATGGAGTTTAAACGGTGGTTGGCAAAATAAATATACCCGACAAGTTCGGGGTCAAATCCACATGGAATAGTAGATGATCACACAGGAGTTGTCTATCAAATTGAAATAAATTGCATCAATGTCTCAAAAATAATAAAGATTGGGGTAATCACAACTTGTCAATTAAACTACAAATTTGCACATGAAAACAGGGACAAAGAGTACAAAATACCAAAGGAGAGAATACTAGGGATGTGATATTGACAGGGCATTATCGGATTGGAATTACTAACGGCTCCTAGCATTACTCAATAGTATAATTAGTTGTGGATGAGGTGGAACCGGATGTTTTTCAACCAATTAGGTTCATTATGCCTCGGGTTTTCTCAAACCCCAAAGTTCTTTTCACAACAACCATAGTAACTTGGGTAAAAATCAAACTATTTCTAGCTTTGATTCTTAATGGGTGTGTGACAATGGGTTTTGGCTGTCTCTAGCCCAATCTCACATGATCAACACCCAATTACTCACTAGTGTTTTCTCACTCATACTCTAAATCACTTTTTCAAGAAAAATTAGAGTAAGTAAATACAACCCACATGAGTAAATCTAAGATCAATTAAACAATATCCAATCCAAATCAAACTCAATCATTCACACACACCTAGCAAGAAATTTAGCTACTCATGTAAGTAGAAAAATACATTGCATTAAGTAATAATTCAATATCCATTCAACAAAATGAGTAAGAAAATTCAAGCACAAGATTCTAGTCCCAGTGGATTTTTTTTCTACCTTTTCAAAGAAGAAGATAAGACTTCTCTCTCTATAATTCAATTCCAAAGCTTCTCTCTACCACTCTCTACTTTCTATTCAATGGAATGAAATATTCAGTTCTCCTCCTTTCTAGAAAGGTACAAAAGTAGGGTACAAAATGCTCCTCTTTTTCTAAGTTGAACGCTTTTGCCCTTTCTTGACGACCATCACTTTTGAGTCACCAGCATTTCACGAGTGTTGATCCATTGTCCACCGATCTGTCGCATCTAGTGGCTAATGAGTTCTAGAGCAGTCCGGCATTAGCCCCGGTAGTTTGTTGGTACTGGTGCGCGGTCTGCTGGTAGACAATACTCCTCAACATAGTGAGCATCTATTGTCAGCCGGTGTTTCGCCAGTGTCCTCCGATGAAGCGTCGGTCCTCTTCTCAAACTTTATGTTTTTTGCTCAATTTCATGTTTCCTCTACTCAATTTAAGTACCTGCAAAGATCAAGGAGAAAGGGCATAAATCCCACTTGAATGACTTGAAAACTAAACAAAAACTCATATCTAAGAGCCTGATGAGTTGGTAAATTACCAACTCTTCAAAGCCCTAAACTTGAACCATTGCTTGTCCTCAAGTAATGAAATTTTATACAGCTGAGAAAATGGAACATCATGTTATACCATATGAGTATATGCACCAAGGACCACTGAGCCTAAGACAATCCAAAAACGCTCACCGACTCAAGGCAAAGAGAAGAGACTCCACAAAATATGCAAAAGTTTCAAGAGGTAACCACAATGAATAGGCATGACTCACACATGATTTCATTCTTCAAAACAAGGGCATGGTTTATCAAAACTAGCACACATAGTATCTCAAATCATTACAAATTCATATTCAGAGCTTGCCTTGAAGCTCACAACACTCATGTCCCAATCACATCTTTACACCAATACAAGCATGTTCTCCAAGTGGGTGATACCACTCACGAAAAAAGAAAATCCCTTTTTTTATCATCAAGCAATGCAAACACAAAGGATTATAGAATAAGACAATACACTCACTCTCACAAAGAAATTCTCCATGCACACAACTTGACCCATAGGCTTGCCCTTTGTGTAACTCGCCACTAATGTAAAGTTACTACACTCATAATCAATTAGAACTTGGGGGTCATAATGAAGGCTAGGGTTAAGGTAGGATAAACAATGAGTTCTAGTGGTTAGAACCTCTATAATGCCATTTTGTGAACACTTGCAACATTCCCTCCCTCTATTGAAACCACTTCCTTATCTCTACTTGTCCATCATTTCCTTATTTTGTTTAGTAAGATCCACCCTCATAACTCCTTTGGATTTCACATTCAGCCTCATTTCAGCAAGAGATAACACCTTTCAACTATTCTTTCTCTTTTAATGATTCAAGGTTCTTCAACCAACCAATTCATTCATTTTAATCATAATTTGGTGCTACCTCATATTGAAGCTCTTAAATTTCTCCCTTTTCTTGTAGACCCCCAAACTTAGTCTTTTGCCTCATTCCCTTATCTCTCCTTATTTCTTGGGTTTGAGGCCCCATTTTTCATTCTTTCGCCACTAGCAATTAGGGAGGATGGGTGTCAAAAAAGAGGATTAAAAAGGGTCATTGGGCTTGTAATGTGGTTTTCAAGAAAAAATAAAATTCAAAGGCTCAACATTGGCTAGCAAAGGAAGATGCTTAAGGAGGTCATTTTGGGTGAAGTCACTAGCAATAGAAAGCTTAAAATCACGTTCTAAGCGCAGCTACATCTAGGATTTCGCCTTGAGTCACACTTAGAGAAAGTTCTAAACAACCATATATGCATAAGACTCATTCAATCAACTTCACCACACAAGGCATCACATTCTAAGGAGTTCACACAATTCATCACCACAACCAGACTATGACTTAAGACAATTGAGCATGTGAATCAACAAGCTAAACAAGGAATGTGCAATGTATGATAAGAGAGTGCGACATTTCCCATTTCAAATGCCCCATTTCTTCCAAATTCATTTTCACACCACACAAAAAATTTTGGTGGTACCTCTGAAAAGCAATTTCAACAAGACTAAAAAATATGACATTTTCTCATAAGAAAGTCTCCTCACAATCTATCATTGAAAAATGTCACCCGGTTCGATAATAGAGAAAAGAAAAGAAAAAGAAATTGCTCCTAGAGAAAGAATCGTTGTATAAAAAAAACACTCGGAGTTTATTCACTAACTACTATTTACAAAGGCAAAAATCAAACTTGGGTTATGAAACATTTTGCAATTTAAATAAAGACCCAATCATTTGCTCTAACAATCAAGAATAATTTTTTTTTCATTCATCCCAAGCCCGACAAAGGCTCAACAACCAACAACAATTTCAAAAAAACATCCCAATAAGAGCAACATCAACATCATCAATAAAATCCCGATAAGGGGAACAAAATCAACAACTATAACCACAAAAAGAGATACACTCATCCCACTCCCAACTAAAATAATACATTGTCCTTAATGTATGCATGAAAAGCAAGTGAGGGTAAGAACTCCCTGAAGGGGTCACTCATCATCATTATTATCCTTAGTCGCAGCATCCCCATCATGCCATCATCTCCCAGATCCTTCTCATCATCACCTAAATCCTCGAAAAAGTCATCTATGGGGCCTCGAGCTGTAGACGAGGCAGCCACAACTGCATCAACTGTGCTTATGTCAGGAAACTCCATTGACGCCCGATCTTTTCATTTCCTCACTTCAGCCCGGAGAGATGTGACAGCCCCTCTACAACATCCACGCGAGAGCGCAACTTTCTCAAGCTATTATACATCGACTTCATCTCCTTTTCAAAGTCTTGGCAATCAGAGCAGGGAGACTTTTATCCAATTTCTGTAGTTGGTTTTCACGGAACTATGTCATCTCCAAAAGCTTGTGGAGGTCGCTTGGTCGAGAAGATGTGGGAGGAGGTGAGGCTCCCCTAACAGGTGCTTCTCCAAAAGCCTGACTGGATGCTTCAGGATGTGGTATGTTGAGATTGGGGGCCATGGGGGCCTTCTCTAAACCATGGGAGATGGACTCCTTTGGTACCTCAAAGTCTCGCATCAGCTTTCGCTTGCTCTTAGGATCATTTGTGTCCCTCTTCCTATAAATAGTGATCACACCAGTAGCGGAGTTGAGGGCCTCATCCGAGAAAAGTGGCACTCTTGCTCGAAGGCAAAGGTGGGATATGAGCATAGCATAGGGCATTGAATTTCCAGCTTTCTTTGCCTTTCTTTTTATTTGAATAGACACTATTTCCCCAAAGTTTATGGGGACCCTTTTCATGATGCAAGTGATGAGGATGGCTGCCTCCAGATTTACCCGTTGCTCATTCTTCAAGGGCATAATGCAGCCGCAAATGAAATTAAGACACAACTTATCTTTAAACTTCAAGTCATGCCTGGAGATCTCACCACCCATAGAAGCCCAGAAAGGTGTGTCAGCGGCAATAGTGGGAGCTATCCAATTGAATTGATCCTCTTTGTTGGCGATTCGAGCTGGATACTCAGCTCTGGAGTCAATATTATCCTCCCAAAATAAAGAATTGATGGCCCCCGGTGTGATGTCAACTTCCGCACCCCTCACCATAATTGAGGAAAGGCAGTGAAATTTGCCAACCTTTCCTTTATGCTTCATGCTCTGCTTCCTAGCTTGGTATGATGCATAGAACTCGGGCATTAGGCTAGTGTAGAAGTCTGGAAGAGGATTGGCAAAGACATGCTACTGGCAGTCAGTGAATTACGTTGTGATGTTGGGTAAGTCACCCCGTAGCCCCACCAAGTTGAAGTGCTTCTATACTATGATAGAGTGCCTCTCACAAATAGTATAGTACCCCTTTATCTCCAGCACACAAAAGATAATGGCTTCCCTGGTGTTTGTGGGGGCTCGAGTCGCCTTTGCTCTCCACTTGCCCTTGCTTTTAGATGTGATTGGGGCCTTCCCTTTGCTTTGTTGTTTGGATGAAGACATAATATGCAGAGCCATGTTAGTGCCACATAAGAATATTTCTTTTTGAATTTTTTCTGATAATGGAAAAGAAAAATCAACATCTATTCTAAGTTAAGGAAAGAAATTGTAAATATTGGATGGAAAACAAATTGAAGGGTTAAGAAGTTAAGTGTTGGCAGTATCAGCGGAACACCGGCGGAACATAGGTGAACACCCACAAGGCACCAGTAAGCCACTGGTCCTTTACATTAGACTGGGGAAACAGTATTCATCTGGTGCCACAATGGCGTTTCGCCGGTCTTGACCCACGGAGTGCCGGTGAAATGCGGGTCTTAGGTAGTGTCCTGAAGCCTTGTAACTCGCCTTGCGCTTCATTCGGCATTTCGCTGGGCCTGATCGGCGGTTCACCGATCAATGTCGTTCAATGCATTTCATCCCCAAACTCAATTAACAAAAAATCTTTCACATTCATGACTCACTCACCCAACACAACAAAAATAAAAATGATAATTTACCCTTAAAAAGACGTCACTCTATCTATCATCTGACAAATCGTGCGTTCCAAGGACATGGGGCTGCTCAGACTTCACCCCCAACTAATATCAAGCTCATCAAGAACAAAGAATTTTACCATAGAAGATACCCACATTAATATTCAGCATTTTAGCACCACCCCCAACATACCCACAATATGGAAAAACTTCAATTAATGAAAAAAGAAAAAAAACACAAGAAACGGGTAATGGGGAACATTAGTGTGGGAACTTTCTAATTTAGCATGCTCAAATGTAATCACATCCTCATACACTAGACAAACTCAAAGTGTAACACACATACCAAATGAGGTTGAGAACAAAGAGCAACAAAAGATAGAAGCTTGGTATTGACCAACAATGGAGTTTCCATAAGAATGATTGCTTTAACTTAGTGAAAATAGTGAGAAGTGATGAGATGAGGGGAATAGAAATGGGGAATTTATATGAAAAGAAGAGTGGAGATAGAGATAGGTGAGGAGATAGGTTTGATGGTGGGAAGATAGGAAGGTGGTTTATTGGAAAGTTAAAAAGTGTAGTGGGAGAGATGAAAAGGTGCAGAGAAGGGTTTTTGGGGGAGTTGGAAAGATTTAACCAGATTTTTAAATCCATGGGTTTGGGTCGGTCAACAGATTGGTTAATATTTTAAATGAATTGCATACCTCTATCTGTGCCTCACTAATGGTCACCGGTGAGTATCGGCGGTTTGCCACTTTAACATAGGTGACTGTCACCCTCTTTAGTTTACTGCTCTGTATGCGGCGGTTGACCAGCGGTTCACGGATTAATACCGGTGTGGTTAGAAGAATTGCCTCCTAGTTGTATTACATCTTGGAAAAAATTAATCGAAGCCCTTTTGGATCATTTCTTACCTCCATCAAAAATGTTGTAGCTGAGGGATGACATCACAAATTTCAGGCAAGAGCCTGGAGATCCTTTTCATGAGGCTTGGCTATGGTTCAAAAAGAAGGTTTCTCTTTGTCCCAATCATGGCCTTCCTAATGGAGTGCTTCTGCAAAGTTTTTACCGAGCCAACGATTCCGTCAACAAAGTCGTTTCCATTTTTAACGAGCCCTCGACTCCATCAACAAATATGTTGCCAACAATTTAGTCGGAGTTTCTATTATGCATCAAACATATGGGTTGGCTAAATACCTTTTGGACAGAATGACAAAAAACAATAGGTCCTGGCACATAAGAGAGACAAACGTATCTACACATGAGATCATCTCTAGTGCATTGGCAGCTGATTTGCGGAGAAGAGATGAAGGTGAGATGAAAATCTTGTTAAAAGGATGACACAGCTGGAACTAATGACCAAACATGTGATGGGGGCAGGGCCCAAGGTGGTGAATGATGTAGGTATTCAAGGTCCATTGCAATATAAAGGAGAATAGTCACCACTGAGGTACGAGGAAGAATGCTAATACATGGAAAATCAAATGGGAGGTCCTCGACCTAGGTTTCAAGGGACCAATCAAGGCCCTTGGTACCCAAGGGATGAAATCAAGGCTAGATAAACCGTGATGTCCAAGGATGGCCCTAAAGAAATGAAAGATGGGGAAATAGAGAGCAGAATCAAGAGAAAGACCACAATCGTTGAAGTTCAAACTCGTACGCTCCCACTCCAAAAGCTGGAAACGCTCAAAGTCAGCCATGTGTGATGATGTTGGTAGCTCAAAAATTAAAAAGATATTAGCAAGAGTCCTCAAGAAAGTGGAATCAACCGAGAGCGGGGTCAAGGAATTGAGAGGGGAGGTGTCTAACCTTTCCCAAATAGTTAGCTCTCATTCATCCTTCATTAAGCATTTGGAAGCTCAAATAAATCACTTGTCTGATTAAATGAACCCCTGAACAAAGGGAACGCTCCCAAGCGACACAATGCCAAACCCAAAGAAAGATAGTCAATGCATGGCTATTGTCACTAGGAGTGGTAAAGTGGTTGGAGACACAAGCGTGAAACCCAAGGAGGCTAGTGCTCCCAAATCAAATGAGGAAAACGAAATCAATGAGATGCCAAAAAGTGGTGAAAAGAGTAAGGAGGAAGGTGAGGGGAAGGATGATGAAATCCCGTCACATGTTGATGAAGATGAGGTGGGCATGAAGGCCCCAAATGGTGACAAGGTTGAAGCAAGAGCTCCACCCCCTTATCCATAACGGTTGGCCAAGAAAAAGAAGGACGATCAGTTTAGCAAATTCATTGACATGTTCAGCAAATTGTCTATTAATATTCTTTTGGTGGATGCCTTTCTCCAACTTTCAAGATATGCTAAATTCATGAAAGAGTTACTAAAAAAGAATAAGGTGGTTGATGTAGGTAGCGGGGAGACGACGCACCATTGTAGTGTGATGATGATGAGTAATCTTGCCCCCAACTGGGAAGACTGTGGAGCTTTCACAATCTCTTGTACAATTGGGATGTGTATGTTCAAGAAAGCTCTATGCAATCTTGGTGCCAGCATAAATCTAATTCCCTTAATCATTTCCAAGAAGTTGGGACTTGGAAGCACAAATCCTGTGTCTATGAGGTTGCTCATGGCGGATCGTTCCATTAGAAAACCCGTGGAGGTATTAGAAGATGTATTGGTAAGGGCGGATAAATTCATCCTACCAGCTGATTTCATAGTCCTTGATTGTGAAATGGATGTGGAGGTACCTATTATATTTGGGGAGACCATTGCTCGCTACAAGGAGAGCTATGGTTGATGTGGAGCTAGGGGAGCTCAAGTTCAGAGTTGGATGTGAACAAGTCACCTTCAAGGTGTGTCCGTTAGCTAAAAAACCCCACTGAATGCAAGGTGATCGGGGTGTTGCAGAAAGAGGATGAGGATAGTAGAAATGAGATGGAGGAGACGGAGTTAGAGGATGATTTGTCGAAGAAGAATTGTTAAATGAGAGCTACGTCGTGCCACGACGTTAACTAAGGCGCTTCTTGAGAGGCAACCCAAGTGTTTTAATTGATTTATTTTATGTCTTTGTTGTTTTTGTTTTTGTAGGATCAATTAAGTGAGTACCAAAGAGGGAAAGAACCACAACAACACGGGAATCGCGCTGGACCAGCGAATTGCCGATCCAGAAGCGTGAACCACCACCTCAGGTGGTCCACCTCAGGTCACGAGAAGGCATAAGGCTAGTATTTTGAGAATTTGACCAGCGGACACACCAGCGAACCACCGATGTAGAAATGTGTACCACTGGGATATCGTCGATACAACACATATCACCTGAAGCATTGGGGGACCAAGCAGCAGCTCATCGGCAGACCGCCGATC
The DNA here is from genome assembly GCA_018107945.1 of Datura stramonium. Lineage (NCBI taxonomy): Eukaryota > Viridiplantae > Streptophyta > Magnoliopsida > Solanales > Solanaceae > Datura > Datura stramonium. Next base: position 307,288 of record JACEIK010001037.1, on the reverse strand, counting down.
AAGTTCGCGAACCGCCGGTTAATAGACAGTGGAGACATAATGAATTGGGCATTATTTCAAGTGAAAAAGGTAAAGCGGTGGAACGCTAGTTCAATTCGGCAAACCCCCGATGTAGCACCGGTAAAGGTACGATTTTATTTTGGAATTTAAATCAAATGTGGACCCACCTAACCCCAAATACTTGTTTGAGATGCCCTATTCTGCATAATATTCCCTTAGATTCCCCTTTTTCCATTTTTCCATACCCTTTATGTCTTCCCAATACCCAACCTTTCCACTTTCCCATATTTCCCTCTATCCCACCTTTCTACTTCCCACTAACACATTAACTCACCATTACTACCCCACCTTCATCTCAACCTATCACTATATCACCTTCCCCCCTATAAAACCCCTCCATTCCTTCACCAAAATTCTCACTACACTCATCAACACTCATCCATACTCACTTCCTCCTTCTCTACTACACAAACTCTGAAGCTGTCATTGCTGAAAGTGCTAAGCTCTCACAAGCTAGTCTTTGCCAAATTCTTTCCTAAAGTGCGGTAATGTATCCTTGTCTCTTTTATGTTCTCATCAATGGCACATTATTTTCGTTTTTTTATGTGGTTTGAACATGGCTTTCCCTTCCCTTTTGTTGCCTTTCCTTCTCATTAGATTCGTGGTTGATGCTCTATTTGTTGAAAAATCTGGGGGATAGAAGTGTATGGCTGAAATGGGTGTGGGATAGATGTAATATTTGTGTGAATTGTAATAGGGTTAAGTATGAATAACCCACTAGGATTGAAATGTCATGCTTTGCCCAATAATAAATTGGGTGACGCCATTCTTAAGGGTAATCATCATTTAAGCCTTTTTCATGTGTAAAGTTGATGATTCACTGAAATGTGTGTGGGTGTTTATGAATGGGCGCCATTGAAATGTTTGGAATTGATTTAGGGATGACGAAATTCGGCGATTCGCCAGTGGGGTCCAGTGAAACGTTGATGGAACGTTGGTCCAATTTGTAGGTGGCTTCAAGCCACTACTTGGATCCCATATTGCATCGGTGGTATGATGATCGCTACCATAGACTCATCGTATTGTCACTGGTAGACTATTGATATGCTCAGGCTTCTGCTGTGCATAGGCGAGTCAGTAGTGGTTTGCAGACTCCTCCTGCGACTCGTCGGTGTGTCGCGGATGCTGTTGGTCCTTTAAATGATGGTTTTTCATCTTTGCTTTTCATTTCACCTTTAGAATAGCTTGAGTTATTTTAGTTTATTCACGGTGTAGCTGACACTAACACCGTGTTTGCAAAATTATCATGACTTCATCTAGGAACACCGGAAAGGGAAAAGCCCCCGCATCATCCACCAGCAAGGGCAAGGGCAAAGCCAAGGCCTCCGCACCACATGCAAACTCCAAAGAGGCCATCATATTCTATGTGCCCAACATGAAGGAGCACTATGTCATATGTCAAGGCCGGTCTATCACTATGGAGAAGCGATTTGACCTAGCAGGCTTGTGTGGTGATCTTCCCAACACCACCACTCAATTCACAGACAGACAATGACATGCTTTTGCCAATCCTCTCCCGGCCTACTACCCAATCTTGGTACTAGAGTTCTATGCTTCATACCAAGCCAGGCAGGATAGTATGCAACAATGAGGCAAAGTGTATGACTTCCCATGCTTACCATCAGTCATGATATGGGGATTGAAAGTCGACATCACCCCAACTGCCATCAACTACTTATTTTGGGAAGATGAGATTGACTCGGGTTCGAAGTACATGGCCCGGGTGGCGGACATGAAGAACAAATTCTCCTGGATAGCCCCAATCATCGCTACTGATACACCTTTGCATTGGTGGTGAAATATCTCATCATGATTTGAAGTTTGAGGCCAAATTATGGATGGACTTTATCTGTGGCCACATCAATCCCTCCAAGAACGAGCAAAGGGTCAGCTTGGAAATAATAATTCTCATCGCCTGCATCATGTTCGGAGTCCCCATTAACTTTGGGGGGATTATGGACCAACAAATGAAACAGAAGGCACGACAGGCTAGCACTTCCATGCCATACGATATCCTCATTTCCCAGTTGTGCTCACAAGCTGGAGTGCCCTTGTTCCTGGATGAAACCCCTAGCGCTGCTTCAGGATTAATTGCCATAGAACAAAAATGAGATGCTGAGGCACCCGCAGTTAAGAGGAAAAGGATGCAAGCTTTTCGGTTGGCCGAGGGATCACTATCCTAGGGGTCAGATTACTCACCACATTCCCCATCACGAAGCGTCAGGACAAGCTTCAGGCGATATGCCTCCTCGGGGAGCCTCTCCCTCTCCAATATGCTCCCCATAAAGTGGTCTCCACAGACTTGTGGAAATGACCAACTCTCATGAGAGCCAACTCTAATTTGGCCAAGAATCTCCCTGCACTCATTTCTCAAACAGTTAAGAAGGAGCTCAAATCCTTGTATGAGAGCATCACTACATTGTGCAAGCGGGTGGATGCGGTTGAGGGGGTGTCACTTCTCTCTGAACTGAGGTGCAGGAATGGAAGTGCTGAAATTCAATAGAGGTTCCTAACATGAGTGTGCTGAAATTCAATAGAGGTTCCTGACATGAGTGCCCTTGAAGCTGCAATGGCTTCTCCCTCCACAGTTCGGGGCCCCATTGATGATCTATTCAAGGGCTTGGGGGATGATTTTGCTGGGCTAGGTGAAGTCAGTGGTAATACCGTTGATGAAAATAAGGAGGAATGACCTGCTCAGGGAGTCTCTTGACCCTTTCCCTTTTGCATGCATACAATGGAAATAATGTATTCTCTTAAGTGGGGGAGGGATGAGTGTTTGTTTGTTAGGGGGTCATTGATGTTTTTTTTCTGAATTGATTGGATATAGCCTTTATCAGACTTTTGTTTATTTTGGTTGTTGATGATTTCCCTTGTCAGGCTTGTTATGGTAATGAAATGAATGAAATAATTTAGTTTTGAAGGTTGATGTGTTAGTGATAAAAAGGGGTCTTCGCTTTGAGTTGAAAAACTTTGCATGCATGACCCAAGTTTTCTTGTTTTCTTGTTCGTCTTTCTAAATAGTAGAATAACAAATAAACTTCAATGGTTTTCTTTATTCCATGATTCTTTCCCGAGGAGCATTCATTTGTTTTCTTTCTCTTTTCTTTATCGAACCGGGTTGGCATTTTCAGATGATAGATGGAGTGGCGACTTTCTTAAGGGAAAATGTCATATTATTTTTGAGTCATTTATGAAGCTATTTTGAGAGGCACAACCATAAAAAATTTTAAATGGATTTTTAAAAGAATTGGGGAAGGAAAATGAAAGTGATAAGGAGCAGATGCTTGAATCAAGAACATAGCACTCTTTATCATACCTTGAAGATTCCTTGCTTGACTTATAAATTTGCATGTTTAAATGTCTTAGACCAAGATTATGTGTAGACAATGCCTTTTGTTGTCTCTTAAGGAGTGATACCTTGTGTGGTAAGGACTTTTGTGAATCTCATGCACCTCTACTTATCTAGAACTTTCCCCAAGTGTGACTCAAGGCGAACTCCTAGATGTAGTAGCACTTAGAACATGATCTTAGGCCTTCTTTTGGTAGTCACTTCACCCTAAATGACCTCCTTGAGCATTAATATTTGATAGCCAATGTTTGAGCCTCAGACCCTTTCTTGGAAACCATATTACAAGTCAAATGACCAATTCTAATCCTTCTCTTTGGCACCCAGCCACCCAAATTGCTAGTAGTAAAATAATGAAAATGGGGGCTTCAAGCCAATGAATCAGGGAGCGATAAGGAGATGAATATGAAGACGAGGCAAAAGCCTAAGTTTGGGGGTTTGCAAGAGAAGAAAAAAAAATAAGAACTTCAATGTGAGGTAGCACCTAAAACTGTGATGAAAGGAATGAATCATTCGGGTTGAGAGACCTTGAATCATCAAAAGAGAAAAGAATGGTAAAAAAGGTGCTATTTATTGCATACAAAAGGCTAGTTGGAGAATTCATAGGTGTTAAGAGGATGGTTGGTGTTACACAAAGGATGAAAATATTGAACAAGGAGAAATAAGGTGGAGTAATTTAAATAAGTTAGTGGGATGTTGCAAGTATTTATAAAGGCATTAGTCACTAAAGCTAAACGTTTATCCTACCCTTAGCCTTAGCCTACATCATGATCCGCAAGTTTTAAGTGATTTTAAGTGTAGTTGCTCTACATTAGTGGTGATTTACACAAAGGGCAAGCCTATGGGTCAAGTTGGGTGCATGCAGATTTCTTTTGGGAGACTGAGTGCAACCTTACCTTTGTGAAATACGTTGTGTTAGTGTATTGAGTCATGAAGAAAATATGGATTCTCTCTTCGGTGGCATCACCCCTTTTGAGGACACAATTGCATTAAAGATAAATCTGTGCATAAGGAATGATAAATGCAAGCTTTAAGGCAGGTTTTGAATGTGCAATTATTATGAATTGAGCTTTTATGTGTATTTCTTAGATGAGCAATGCCCTTTTTCTATGAAATGAAAATTCTTGTGAACCATGTTTGTGAATGGTGGTAGTCTCTTGAAATATCTTCATTGTTCTAGTTTTTAGGGGAATTTGCTTCTCTTTTCCGGTGAGATTGATGGCATTTTTGGGTTGTCATAGACTAGGTGGTTGTTGATGTCTAAACTTTTGAGGAGTGGCATGTTTTTCACTTGATGAGAATTGCATTACTTGAGGAAAATCAATGGTTCAAGTTTGGGGGTTTGATGAGTTGGTAATTCACCAACTCATTAGGCTCTTAAGCCTGAATTTTTGTTTAGTTTTTGAGTTGTTTATGTGGATTTTATGCCCTTTTTGCCTTTGTTGTGTGCAGATGCTTAATTTGAGAAAAAAATAGCAAGAAATGAAGTAAAAAAGAAGGAAGTGGATAAAATTCGGCGTTCCACCGAAGAAGATCGGCGAAACGCTAGTCAAAATCCAATCACCACTTCCTCTAGGAAACAAAGCCATCGGCGAAATGCCGGTTGCCAACAGTGACTCACCAGTCTAGTCAGCGAATGACACTTGACATGCTGGATTGAAGAGCAAAGAATCGTCCGTGCATGAATGGAGATCGGCAAAACACCGAATGAACAGCCAATGGTTACTGGAATTTGTTAAAGGCCCAGATAGTGTAACCAGCGGTCCACGGATTGTAACCGGTGAACCACCGGTACTTCCACTGATTCTAGAATGTTGCTCAGGGAAAACATTATCCAGCACAATAAAAGAGAGAGAAGATACCCCTAAAAAGGTCATTCAGGTTCGTTATCGATTAGGTATCAGTGGAAACATAGGTGGAATACCACAAAGAGAAAGTGTACCTAATAAAAATGTGATTTTGGTAATTGGGACATGTTTTCTTATACCTCCCATAAGACCCTATTTTCTTGGATATACATTCTAGAAAAAGTACTGTGTACTGATCAGCTTTTCATTCCTTGCTTTAGAACATTCCCTTGGAAGAGAAGAGGAGAATTTGATTGGTAGAATTTGAAAAGTACTATTCTCTTTTTCTTTTTTTTCTTCTTCTTGATAGAAAGGTACTGCCATTGTTGAAGACTACTTGTGAACTTGATTTTACTACTCTTTTTATTGAATTCAATGAGTTTATTGTTAAATGTGCTTTTGAATTTCTTAATTATGAGT
>JACEIK010001037.1:263190-273744 GCA_018107945.1 Datura stramonium | reverse complement strand
TATGACCTTGAGGAATTTGTACCCCAGAAAACATCAGCATACATTAGACAAAATGACATTCATGTTGGAGAAATGTCTGTGAAAGAGACCTTGGATTTCTCTGCCAGATGTCAAGGGGTTGGCTTTATATATGGTACTTTTCAATTCTCACTCGTCAGTTCATTCTTGTCAGTATCGTTTAGTACTTTCAACTAAAAAATGACTATTATTCATACATATTATTTAGAACTTTTGGAGGAACTTGCTAGGAGGGAAAGCGAATCTGGAATTATCCCAGAGGTGGAAATCGATCTTTTCATGAAGGTTGTCATGTTCTTAAAAACTCATTTTTCTTTCCAAAAATTCTCCCCTCAAGGTTGAATGTCACAATGGAATACTAATTTTATAATTCTTCAATTTATTTTCTTGTTTGGTTTAGGCGACTGCTTTGGAGGGAGTCTGTTAAGATGTATGAGTACACCACTACCACTGTACTCAAGACCAGGTCCTTCCACCAGGTTACTCAGAACAGAGACACACAAACAAATAATGCAGTAAGAAACGTGACACGCAAAGTTTACGTGGAAACCTCCTTGCTCAAGGGAAGAAAAAACCACGACCTACCTCGTAGGATTTCTCAACAACTCCACTAGATCTGAGCAACAACGATTACAGACTCTTGTAATCCTAAGAGATTAAACTCCTAATCTCCCACTTGTAACAACTCTATTACAAGACTTCAACACAATGACTCCATTGCCATCTACACCAGCTAACTCAAATGAAACTTCAAGGCTAATTCTATCCAAATATCAACTAACTCTAGCTGACAATATCAAGGATACAAATTTCGAACACAAGAAAAACAACTTACACAACATTCATGTTTTTCTAGCTATTACAACTCAACACATTACAACTCTAATACTGGCCTTAAGTCACAAAAGTATTAGCATCGATCTTCAATCTGCCAAGAAATAATCACTACTTCAAGGAGCAGAGAATATGCTTGCCGAGAGTATATTTTTTGAATTATTGATTTGTTGTGTGTATGAACTGATTTATTGTCCAAAAGACAAAGGACAAATGTTGGACACACCAACAAGAAATCAATCCCATTGGTCTAGTACATATGACCTGCTGGACCTAGACTGCTGCTCTGCTGCATCACCAACCTCCTGCAAAAGTACTTTTTACAGCTGTAAAAAGTTTTCCGCCCAACTCAAACCAAATTGACTCCATCATGAGGATCGACACAAGGGAACTGGTCCCCGTATGGTTTCGTCATCATCAAAACTAGCAATCTAACAATTTCTCCCTTTTTGATGATGACAACCATCCTGCAAGTTTCACAAGTTTCACCACCTTATTCCCCCTATCACCATCACCCTATTCCCCCTATCTACCATTCCCCCAAAGCTATCTTTCCTCTTTGGCATCATTAAAAAGAAACTACAGTAAACCAAGATAAGAGAGCATAGATATGTTAACTCATGTCCACTGGGGCAACACTAACATGAATGAGAGATAAAGAAAGCAGAAAGAAAGACAATAGACACAGGGCAACATCAAACACAGCTTCATTGAGTTAGGTTAGCATTACAACATCACTAGTGACAATCAATTGAGAGAGATAAACAACAACTGCCATAACAAAATAAATAGGTAGATGAGAGGGAACTGTGAACAGGGCATGGGAAAGGAGTAAGGCAGGGGAGGGAGATGATCATGGTCCAGATAATTTGGGTAAGAGGGATGAGATACGGTCATTGAATGTCTCGTGGGCATGAAGCAACTTCTTGGTCAATTCCTTGACCTCGACTTTGAGAGCTTCATTCTCTTGTTTTAGAGCAGAGACGATACCAGGTTCCTCCGCCTGGTTTTCCTTAAGACGCACTATTTCATCCTCTTTTTGTGCGAGAAGATCTGTAAGCCGCTCAATTTCAGCAGACAACTTCTCTTGGGAGGCAATTAGGTCGGACACCAGAGATTGACTCTTCACCCCTCCTCTTCTCAATACACACTCACACTCTTCAAGAGTCGTGAGAGTGAACATATGCTTTTTTGACCCAATAATTCCCAGACCACATTCAATATTGAAAAACTCGAAGACTGTGTTAAAAAGAAACCCGTATACGAGGTCGTGCTTACCATCCTTCACATGCATGATTTTGTGCATGTGCTCCGTCATCACACCGACAAATTTACATGCTGAAAAGTACTGAGGGCCTCCATTAAGAACAAATCAGCGATTCTAGCAACAGTTCTTTTCTCGGCTCTTGGGAGAAGAACCTTGTTTATGAATTTGAAGATCAACTGGTATTCTCCCTTCATTTTCTTCTTAAGCACTCTTTCCCCTGTAATGTTCTCCAATTTAGCAATCAATGAGATGAATTCTCTCCGCGCACACTCACCATCAACAGACCAGATTCCTCGAGCAGGCACCTTTAGAATAGAGCTGAGTATTTGCTCGTTTATCATGAAGGTGACCCCATTCACCTTTCTAAATATCTTGGTGCCATTTTCAGCAAACTCGAGCTCATGATAGAACTCCCTGACTTCAGGCTCATGCATGGCAGGAACTGGAGGAACAAACAGATGCCTCCATCCTTGGAAATTCACCATTTCCACTAACTCTGTCATCCCATCCATATCAACAACCTCTGGATCAAAGACTCTACCCCTCAACACCTTTTGGAACCGCATAATTATTTGCCTATCCTCTCTTGACAAACTAGTAGAGGACTGGGGCTGAGACTTGACTCTGGAGGGAGCACCAGATCCCTTGGTCCGAGGGGTCCTACCTTGAGAAGGAGAGGAAGAGTCCTCTATAGTATCTTCCACAACAATGTTTGGGCTTGGTTGAGGCTCCTTCCTCTTTTTTTGAGGAACGATCGCTTTCCTTTGTGGGCCGGTCTGTACCTTTGCTTTGTTGGAACTGGAAACCTTACCTTTCCCTTTTGTCTTTACACCAGTTGGCTGATCCTTCCCCCTTTCACTAGCAAGCTTTTCTGTATGGTCCCCTTCCTCCTGGTCAACCATAACATCGGGTTGAATATCCTCCTTGTCAGTGACTATTTTGCGTTTCAACTTTCTCCTTTTGGCAATCTGAGTTTGACTTTTCTTCAGGGAATCAACCATAAGTTTTCTTGTTGAGGCTCTGATGTGCAATAGCCGAACCCGATCCCTTGATTGACTTTGAGGGGGATGCGAGATGATCTATCGAACCTTCCATGTGAGGGGCTGTTCATCCTCACTATCTTCACTCTCCTGACCAACACCTGGGTTAGGGAGGATGTGTAGCTCCTGAGGAGTGCCATCCCATTTAGGAGATGAAGCAACAACAGGAGAAGAAGTAGAAGGGGAAGAGTTTTCAGGGAAAGGCTCAGAAATAGAAGCTGTGGAGGGGTTTTGCTATGGTGACTTGAATGCATAGGAAGAGGGTGCTGAGGAACCAGGTTCCTGGAGGGGTTCTCCTCTGGTGGAACTGCTCGCAACTATTCTGGAGGTGGGGTCTGTAGAGGGGGTTTCCGGCTCAACCACACAAGGGGGAGAAATTTTCAGTGGAGGAAGAGTGGCGAGAGGGGTGGCAGAGATAGGGTTTGATAGGTCTGGTTCAGCAGAAGCATCAGATGGGCCTGAAGGGTCTGAACTCACTGTTAGTGCTATGTTTAAGTCGGCTAGAGGAGGTTGAGGGACCTGAGAAGGATTGGTTAAGAAGGGGTTTTCAAAGGGTGTAGACGAGGGTGTTGATTCCACCATTTCTGACATGGTGGGTGAGGAAATGGTAGGGGTTTCCATTGGCCTGGAGGTTGAAGGAGAGTGAGCCATCATCATGAGAGAGAGAGAGAGTTTTACTGAAGAAGTGAGGGTTTTGATTTTGAGAAGATGGAGAGAGAGAGGGAGAGTTTGGTTTACTTTTAGCAGAGGAAAGTTTGAAGTGTGAGAGAAAAAGGTGACTGTTGATAGGCTTTAAAGAGAGGGAGAGACATGTCTAATCGAACGACATTTGGGCTGAAAGAGGTGAGAGGAAAACAATATAAGTGACCGGGTACCGGATGAAAGAAGCGGGAAAAGGTTTAGCAGTTAACTGGTTATTTTCACAATCTGTTCATAAGTTAGGAAGTAATACTAACCTGATCAGGACCTGGTCCCGTCTTGAAGTTGAGTGAAAGATGTGCCAAGTCTCTATCTTGTCATCTTCTAGCCTTTTTCACATCCACCATGCACGTATACCTATAAGGGTATGAAACTGAGTTAGACATACTAAACACAACCTTGCGAGGATACCTGTGTTCGGATCATAGCCAAGCAAAGGAAATCAAATCTCAGAGAGTGAAAGAATTTAATTCATTTTGATTAGTCCCAACTTCAATCTGTTTCTCTCAAACTGGTCCCTGTTCAAGGCTTTAGTGAAAATATCTGCAATCTGATCTTCTGTTCTGCAAAACTCCACACGAATGTTTCCCTTTTCTACATTGTCTCTCAAAAAGTGATATCGAATGTCAATGTGCTTGGTTCGCTTGTGTTGCACTGGGTTTTTAGCCATATTGAGGGCATTGGTGTTGTCACACATCAATGGCACACATTCAGTTAGAACTTTAAAATCCTCCAGCTGTTGTCTAATCCATAATAACTGAGCACAACACGAAGCAGCAACCACATACTCTGCTTCAGCCGTAGAAAGTGTCACAAAATTTTGCTTTCTTGACCCCCAGGAGACCAGTGAGGGGCCTAGAAAATGAGTCATCCCTGAGGTGTTTTTTCTGTCAACCAGGTACCTAGCATAGTCGGCATCAGAGTAACCAACAAGATCAAACGAACCTCCACATGGGTAGAAGAGAGCCAAGTCCATGGTTCCCTTAAGATATCTGAGAATTCTCTTGGCAGCTTTCAAATGAGATTCCTTGGGACAAGCTTGAAATCGAGCACACATCCCCACACTAATCGAGCACACAAATATCCCCTACACTAAATACAAAATTTGGCCTGCTGGCTGTTAGGTATAGAAGTGATCCATGATTTCTTCTGTACATGGTTTCATTCACTAGAGGACCAAAGTTCATCATTGTCCAATTTTGAGGCAAGTCCTCCAATGGGTGTATCAAATTAGCTTGGCATCATCCATGTGGAATCTTGTGAGAAGCTCTTTGATGTATTTTTGCTGGTAGATCATGTTTCCAGCTCGATCCTACTTAACTTGTAAACCCAGAAAGAAGTTGACTTCTCCTATAATGCTCATCTCAAACTCATTACCCATAAGTTTTATGGATCCGCACAATAATTGAGGAGTAGCTCCAAAGATAATGTCATCTACGTATACCGAACAATGAGCGTGTTTCTCCTCTTGACTTGAGAAAAGAGTGTTATCAATCTTTTCTCTCTTGAACCCATTGTCGAGGAGAAACCTAGATAATCTCTCATACCACGCCTGGGTTGTTTGCTTTAGTCCATATATAGCGCCTTATCCGCTTGTACACATGATGAGGTCGATCAATGTCCTCAACCCGGAGGTTGCCTCTGCAAACACTTTTCCTTTAGGTATCCATTTAAAAGGCAATTTTTAACATCCATATGGAATAATTTAAATTCCATAAAGGAAGCAAAACAATCAGCATTCGAATGGCCTCCACTCTTGCCACAGAGCGAAGGTTTCCATCATAATCAATTCCATCCTCCCGATTATATCCCCCGGACTACCAATCTAGCCTTATTTCTGGGTAAGGATCTTTGTTCATTCAACTTGTTCCTGAAGACCCACATGGTCCCAATAACAGTTCAATCGGTTGGTCTTGAAACCAGATGCCAGACTTTATTTCTTTCAAATTGATGAAGTTCCTCCTGCATTGCATTTACCCATTCAACATCCTTCGGAGTTCTCCTTAATGTTTTTGTCTAATTTGAGATATGAATGCTGAGGATGCAAACATGCTTCGAGTCCTTGATCTGGTTTGCATGTCTGAGTCCATAGGTGACAACAAGTTATCCAATGGATGAGAAGATTTCGTGTTTCCAGTTGATCTTATTATAGAGGATTCTCCCCGCTTCGCACTCCGGTCCTCTTTCCCGGATGCTTTCTGCATTTGCTCTATTGTGAATCTTCTCAGGCCGGCATGTTACATTGCATCATCTGAAATAACATGATCTGTATCCTTCGTTGGTTCTTTCATTATCTCCGTCTCCTCAGATAAATCACAAATCAACTGCATCTCTTGGGTTTGCCATAGTTCTTCAAGTTCATCATCATTGGTCACTTCGCATCATTCATCCTTCCTAGCCTCATCAAAGATAACATGAATACCTTCAACATATTGTATCCTCTTGTTGTAGACTCGATATGCCTTGCTGTTTGATGAATAACCTAGGAAAATTCCCTCATCGCTTTTGGGATCAAATTTTCCTAAAGTTATCCTTGCCATTGTTCAAACACAAAGCATTTGCATCTAAAGACTCGGGAGGTAGTTCAACATTGGCTTCTTCTTGTTCAAGAAACTCGTAGGGGTTTTCCTAGCAAGGGCCGACACCTGTTCACTACATAACAAGCAGTATTGACTGCTTCTACCAAAGGACATGGCTACACCCCCATCTATAAGAAGTGTTCTAGCAATATCCACAAGGGTTCTATTTTCCTTTCCATCACTCCATTTTGTCAGGTCCCGGGAGGAGAAGCTAGGACTGATCACCTTAGTAACACAAAACTCCCGGGGAATTTTGCATTTTTAAACTCAGTCCCATGGTCAGACCTGATCCCTGCGATGTTGCAGTTCAACTTCACTGGAATTTGATTTGCAAATGATTCAAAAATCGTGAATGTTTCATCTTTAGAGAGAAGAAACATTGTCTAGGTATATCTTGAATAGTCATCAACAACAACAAAGATGAGCTTCTTTCCTCCACGACTTGCAATTTTCACAGGTCCACACAAGTCCATGTGAAGTAGCTCTGAAGGTCTAGAGATACTTACCTCTCCTTTTTATTCTTGAAAGATGACTCATATGTTTCCTTGACACAAGAATCACATTCGACTCTGCGCAAATTTCACCTTTGGAAGTCCTCGAACCAGTCCTTTGATACTAACTTATTGAGAAGGACAAAACTCATATGCTCTAAACTTTCTGTGCCACAGGGTAGCTTCATTTTCAACCACGCTGGGCCAACAGTAAGGCCATCACCAGCAGCTGAGTTAAGATCAGCAAATAAGGTCAAAACTTTTTAGCAATGTAACTACCTTCCCCATTGAAGGTCTCGTCACCGTGCATAGGTCTCTGGAAAGAAATTTGACCATTTCTATCACAACTGGTGACACACTCAAGACCGTATTTCAGCCCATTTACATAAAGACATTTTTATAAAGATGATCAAGTGTCTTCCAATCTTTCCTACACCAAGAATGTACTCCTTCTTTCCATCTCCAAAGGACACTGAGCTTCTTGACACGCTTGAGTGAGAGAAAATTTTCAATTTCTCCAGTCATGTATTTTGAGCAGCCACTATCCTGTACCATTCTTGACTGCTTCCTCTCACTTCTTCCTGCAAGAATAAACCACATATTAATTTTAAACCCATTTTTAAGCTTGAGTTCCTAACACGGTGACGAGAGGAAAGATCGATTTCTTTTTTTCATTCGTAGCTTGACTCGAGATACCTTAGGACCAGTACCCCGATGTTCACTAAGTTTTCTTGACCATTTACAGTCTTCCTTAGGCAGCTTGTCTGGACATACAGTTGAGCTTGAGATGACCATTTCTTCCACAAAGGTGTGCACAATGTGTTATCTGGAACAGATACATATTTACTATGAGGATTGTAGGGAGGATAAATCTTTTTATATCCAATTCCTTTACCAGTGTTAGATCTTTTGATTTGTCAGTTTCTCCAAGATCTGAGAGGAGGCATTCCACTTAAGGGATTTTTCTAAGTCAGTCTTAAGTCTGACTAATTCCTTCTCAAGTTCAGAATTTCTTTTCATTATAAGAGTGAGCTCATCTTGAGAAATCTTTAATTTGGCTTCCAGTTCATTTTGAGAATTTTCAACACATTTCCAGTCCCCTTTCAGTAATAAGAATGCGTTCATTCACTAACTCGACATTTTTCATCTAGTTCAGCCTAGGTTAGTGATCAAATACTCATCTTTTCGATTCAAGATCTTCAATACATTTGTCTAAGACTTTTCTTGGTGAGATCATAGAAAGAATCCATTAACACGCTGGCCAGAGATCTCAGCTTTTTCAAGTTATAATCCTTTAAATTTTTCTTAATGTCAAGAAAAGTTACCTCTTCTTCTTGATCTGCATCTGAATTAGCCATGAATGCAAACATCAGGTTGAAAGGTGAATCATCATCTTCAACAACCATCATTGAAGCATCCTCAGGTGCTTCATCATTTTCTAACTCGTCAGATGAATTTCCCCATGCTGCTAGTGCTTGCTTGACCAGTTTGTCAGCTGCTGCTCTCCTCTTGAATTTGTCTGGGACCCGGTCCTTCTTCCGGGCTTTGTCAGCACTAGTTCTTAAGTACTCCTTGTAGTCAACTTTGTGCATGAGACAGTCTTTGATGAAATAACCTGGTTTCCCACATTTATTTTAGAGATCATTTGAGACAGACCCCCTATTAGCATTTGACCTCTTCGGAAAGCTGCCACTTCGCCTGATCATCTTCTGAAATCTCCTTATTAAATAGGCCATGTCTTCATCATCTTCACTTGAGTTTGCCAGAGCTCCCCTGAGGGCTAGTCTCTGGTCCTTTTTCTGCTCGCTTCTACTCTGATCCTGTTGCCTCTTGAGTTCATAGGTTTTAAGATTTCCTATGAGTTCATCCATGGTAAGAGTGTCTAGATTTTGAGCTTCAGTAATGGTGTCCACCTTGCTTTCCCAAGACTTGGGAAAAATGCTGAGGATTTTCCTTACCAACCTTCTTGGCTTTATCACTTCTCCTAGACAATAGAGCTCATTTGTGATGGAGGTGAATCTAGTGTACATTTCTTGAATCGATTCTCCCTCTTTCATTAAAAAAATCTCATATTGAGTGGTGAGCATATCTACTTTTGACTGTTTGACTTGACTGGTCCCTTCATGAGTTGTTCTAAGACAATCCCAGATCTCCTTGGCTGTTTCACAAGCTGAGATTCGGTTGTATTCATCCGGACCTAAACCATAAACTAAAAATTTCTTGGCTTTGTAGTTCTTCTCAATGAGTTTTTGATCACTATCACTGTACTCTTTTCTTGTCTTAGGAACAGATTTAGTGGTCTCTCCTTTTGTTACTATCTTCATGGGAACATAAGGACCATCCAGCACAACATCCCATAGCTCGCTGTCTTCGGCCATGATGAAATCATGCATTCGAATTTCCACCATCCGTAGTATTGTCCATTGAATCTAGGAGGTCTAGTAGTAGACTTTCCTTCCTCCAGATTTGGTGGTGCCGCCATGTTTTACAGGATTCTTTCTAGGTGTTAACCTTTTAGAAAGAACCTGCTCTGATACCAAATGTTAAGATGTATGAGTCCACCACTGTACTCAAGACCAGGTCCTTCCACCAAGTTACTCAGAACAGAGACACACAAACAAATAATGCAGCAAGAAACGTGACACGCAAAGTTTACGTGGAAACCTCCTTGCTCAAGGGAAGAAAAAACCACGACCTACCTCGTAAGATTTCTCAACAACTCCACTAGATCTGAGCAACAACGATTACAGACACTTGTAATCCTAAGAGATTAAACTCCTAATCTCCACTTGTAACAACTCTATTACAAGACTTCAACACAATGACTCAATTGCCATCTACACCAGCTAACTCAACTGAAACTTCAAGGCTAACTCTAGCCAAATATCAACTAACTCTAGCTGATAGTATCAAGGATACAAATTTCGAACACAGGAAAAACAACTTACACAACATTCATGTTTTTCTAGCTATTACAACTCAACACATTACAACTCTAATACTGGCCTTAAGTCACAAGAGTATTAGCATCGATCTTCAATCTGCCAAGAAACAATCACTACTTCAAGGAGCAGAGAATATGCTTGCTGAGAGTATTTTTTTTGAATTACTGATTTGTTGTGTGTATGAACTAATTTATTGTCCAAAAGACAAAGGACAAGTGTTGGACACACCAACAAGAAATCAATTCCATTGGTCTAGTACATATGACCTGATAGACCTAGACTGTTGCTCTGCTGCATCACCAACCTCCTGCAAAAGTGCTTTTTATAGCTGTAAAAAGTTTCCCGCCCAACTCAAACCAAATCGACTCCATCATGAGGATCGGCACAAGGGAACTAGTCTCGATATGGTTTCGTTATCATAAAAACTAGCAATCTAACAGAGTCAAAAGCAGTCTCATTACTGATTACACGCTCAGGGTGAGTGAATGATTCTCCAAGTGAAATATTATGATTATTGAAGGCATTAAGAGCCCGTTTGGTTAAGCTGAAAAAAGTGGCTTTTAAATATAAGTGCTGAAGCTGAAAAAAAGTGGCTTTTAAATATAAGTGCTGAAGCTGAAAAAAAGTTATTGATGTGTTTGGTATATAAGTGTTGTTAAACACTTATTTTTGATCAAATGT